>ML107647.1:50688-82813 GCA_003697995.1 Taxidea taxus jeffersonii | reverse complement strand
GCGCTAGGACATGAGGGGTTAGCATCCCAGACGCTGACCATCGTCCATGGCGTGGTGGTATCACATTGTTGTTGGGTTCTTCATCTCCCTGCTGACATACGGTGGATGGCATGTTTTCATATTCTTATTTGCCATACGAACATCTTCTTGCTGAGGTACCCGTTAGGGTCTTTGACACATCGGTTAATCTGATCGTGTTCTTATGGTTGAGTTCTAAGAGAGAGAGTGTGTGTGTGTGTGTGTGTGTGTGCGTGTGTGTGTTGGTAATGGTTCTTTATCAGATGTGTCTTTTGCAAATATTTTCTTCCAGTCTGTGCTTGTTGTTTCTTCCTCTTGGCAGTGTCTGTTGCAAAGCAGAATATTCTGACTTTACTGGAGTCCAGCTCATCCTTTCTTTCATGGATGGTACCTTTGGTTTTGTATCTAAAAAGCCATTGTCTTACCTGACAGCACCTGGATTTCCTCCTGTATTCTAGGAGATTTATAATTTTGCGTTTTCCCTTGGGTCTGTGATCCATTTTGAGTTAATTTTTGTGACGGGTGTGTGGTCTCCGTCTAGACTCATTGTCTTGCGTATGGCATCCAGTTGTCCCAGCACCATTAGTTGAAGAGAATCCCTTTGCTCTTTCATCAAACATTGGCCAATGTGGGGGCACCTGGGGGGCTCAGTTAGTGATGCCTCTGCCTGTGGCTCAGGTCATGATCCCAAGGTCCTCCTCCTGCTGAGCAGGGAGTCTGCTTCTCCCTCTGCCCTCCCCCAGCTCATGCTTGCTCCCTCCTTCTTCCTCTCTGAAATAAATACATTTTAAAAAATCTTAAAAAGAAAAAAGTTTAGTCAGTGTGTTCCAGTATCATATCTGCTCTTTGACCACTAATGCCACACTGTCTCCATTGCTGCGCCTTCATATAAAGTCTCTACTGTTTATTACTTCTTAACAGTCCTATAATTCTACAACGAGAAGTCTGAAAGCCCTGAAGTACCTTTTTTGTAAATAACGTGAATGGTTTCCCTTGCTCTAGGGCTTGTGCTCTCCTAGAGAAAGCTGAAATACCGCTCTGTTGCTGGCGCCGGGGGCAGGATTAAGTACATGTCACAGCCTAATCGCTGGAGACCGGGTCACTGACGGGAGGTTGTAGGAAACACGATGTGACCCAGGTCCATAAAAGTCTGTGCATTAAGTTCTTACAAAGGCCACGGTATTTGCTTTACTTGATGGAGTGATGGATGCTTCGGATGTGAAATGCAATTTTATTTCTCAGCAGCGTGCGCAGCTGGGGAGGCTGTGATGTGGACGTGGTTCCAATGGAATCAAGCAGTGAGCGCCCAGCACAGGGGCCAGACGCTCTAAGGAAACTCCAAGCAGACCCACCTCAAACCCGCGGTTCCTCATATTATTTACATACGCACAGCATTTTCCCAGACCCTCTATTGTCATGTAACCCTAGATGGTATTTTAGGTATACAGCATGAGAAATCAATTTTTAACTCTTAAGAAAGAAAGAAAGAAAGAAAGAAAGAAAGAAAGAAAGAAAGAAAGAAAGAAAGAAGAAAGAAAAAGCATGGAAGTAGTTTCTCTTATCAGTGGTGAGGCCAAAAAAAAAAAAAATCTAATATTCTTTTCCTTTTAGAGAAAGATTTATTCGTCTGCTACCCTTTCTAAAACGTGAAGTGACAAATACAAGTCTCATAAAATATCCTGCGTCTGATGAGCAAGACAGCAGAACTCGATAACAAATGCTGAATGGGACCCACTAGAGCAGGACCACTCAGCCAGAAACGAAGACCTGCCAAAACACTCGTTCCAGGAGAAGGGCTCGGAAGCGCTCCTCAGAAGAGGTCTCAGCAGTCTGAGGCCCTTCTGCTGTCTGCGGAGAGGCAGGCAAGACAGATTATATTCTCACGCTTGGATGTGCCGAACTTCTGCCCAGAGCACCGCCAAGCAACATGTTATTGGAATGATGACTTTCTTCCCTCTTATTTTTATTTTTTATTATTTTTTCAGATTTCATTTATTTGCTAGAGAGAGAGAGCATGAGTAGGGGTGGGGAGAGGGAGAAGCAGGACTTGATCCGAGGACCTCGGGATCACACCCTGAGCCGAAGGCAGATACTTCACCAGCGGAGCCCCTCAGGGGCCACCCACCTTATTTTTAAAGGGGGTTATATTTTAAGTACAGATATAGCTCATGCAAAACAGTAATTCATGTGAGTACATCTTACAAATCCATGCACTTGCTCTCAAAAAGACAGAAAAAATCTATGTATTGAAGAAAAGAGGGACATCTCTCTTTTCAACACATTCTTCCAATTATTATTATTATTATTTTTTTGGTAAAAAATATCTCCCTCTTTCTTTAGAAGGAAAATGAATGCTAATCTGTGTACCAACATACAGTCCTCAGTCACGGACGGTTCCTTCCAAGCGCCCTGGCCGACGGGCCTGAGAGGTGCCGCGAGCCCCAGTGACTCGTGGGGTTGGTTACACGAGGCTGGCTTTCACGCCGTTCCCCTTGGAAGAGCTGCCGCTTCACAGGGGGGCCTGGGTATAGCTTTCTGCGCAAGGAATCAAATTCTTTCCAGCACCAAAAACACGTTTGGAGGCTTTCTACTTATTTGCTAAAAGTGACCCTTGAACACACAGTTTGTTTACAGCCTTTGCTCTCGGCGCCCAGGCACTCACTCAGCCCTGCAGACCCGAACCACGGTAATCCACTTCCAACAGTGCAGGCGTTTCAGGTCCAGGTGGAGCCCGACTGATCCATTCTTGGTGAAGAGCATCCCTTTACTTCAGTTTCTTGTCAAGAAGTGACATTATGGAAATTTCTGGAGACCAAATTGTAACATTCTAAAACCGCACACGAGGCCCCTACTCCCAGATCAAGACCCCTCTGACGCCAGTCCAGACACAGGTCAAGGTCTTCTGGAGCCTGGTGGAGGTGGTGCCCTTTCTGCCTGGCTTTGTGGGGGGCTCCGTTGGCTCCCAGTGGGCAGGAGCATCCCCCACAGAGCCCTGCCCCCATCTCCCAGCCGCCTCTCACACTGGGGGATGCACTGCAGCTTCCCACCGCATCTAGATGCCTTTCAGCTCGAGTCTTTTACCTCTGAAGGTGAACTGGAAGAATTTGAAAGGAATCTAAGTAAAACGGTTTCCAAGAATGTGAAGTCATAGCGCTCTCTGACGTTCCTTCACAGTCTATGAATCCAGTGGTCCCCTTCTAATAGATGGACAGACGACTGTTGGCCTGGGTCTTCCCACAGCTCTCAACCTAATCCTCCACATGACATAGACTCTGTGCACCTGTTAACCACTGAGGCTCACAGGTGACCCCCTCCAGGCCCTTCCCTTGCCTCATGGAGGCATCATTTTTGTTTTCCTTCCCAGTGCGTTTGATAGCATCTAGTTTATTAGTGACATTTCAAGTTGTCCAGCAGCAGCCTGAGACTTCCTTCCCATTCTGTCCCTTTCCCTCACTTGCCCTCCCTGTGCATGATTGCTGGTGGGGTGCTGGAGAACCATTCTTACAAACTTTGTGCAGCTTCGTGTTGTACTGGAGCGCAGACAAGCCCCCAACGAGCCCCCCCCCCCCCCGTCCCACTGTCATCTAGCTCTTGAGATTTTAGACTCTTGGTTCCTCGGATAAAAGGTGTTATTTTGTGGAAATGCTCCTTAATGCCGATGGCAAAACATTATAATACATGAAAAACTTCCAAGTACACTTGAAAACAGTAGAAAGAAAAGTAGTCACCCAAGTCTCCTGCATGGGATAAGTCTTTAAATGATGAACTTTTAGTGGAGAACAGCAACGGGTATGCACCAGACCAGAGATGGCATAGAACCCTCTGTGAATCCACAGATGCAGGCAGAGCCCAGGTCTGGAGGAGCAAAGTTTACTCAACGACAAGCCAAGCTATGTAATGACCATCAGTCTCAGGATATTGACCAGTCATTGAACTGTGGTGAGGGACTACTCATTTATTTATTTTAAAGATTTATTGATTTATTTTAGAGAGAGAGAGGGAACATGCATGTGAGCAGGGACAGAGGGAGAGAATCTCCACCAAATTCCCCACTGAGCACGGAGGCTGAGATCATGATCTGAGCTGGAACCAAGAGAGTCAGAGGTGTCACTAACTGAGCCAGCCTGGGGCCCCAGGAAAAACAAGTTTAATGAAACTAGGTTCAGATCTTGCTGAAGGCATTGCAGTTACAAGTTTGTGATGGGTTTCTAGCAAAGTTGTGAACCTCACCGCCCAACCCTGATTTACTCTTCTTCACTTTATTGTCTCCACTGTTAAACCTTCGGTGGGTTTTCTGGCTGGGAGATGCTGCCGGCCTTGGGGCAACATTTCCTTGTCCTGCCCTCTTTACTTCCAGCGAAGACTTACAGCTTTTGAGAGCAGGTTACTCATGGCTGTCTTGTCAACTGTGTAGAAAGAAGTGATGGAAAAGAGTCAGAGAAGCCTGTCCAGGCTCAGACCGTCCCGGGTGCTTGAGCATCACCAGCTCACACCTGTCATATGTCAGCACAACTGATAGAGCCCAGCCAGCAGGTGCGCCGTACCCGCGGAGGGAGGAAATCCCGAGAGAGACACTCTTATGGTTAAGGAGTTACATCTCTCCTGAGACAATGGGAATGATGGAAAAAGTGCATTTGTCTCATTGAAGTTTGCATTTCTCAGATTACGGTGGTAAATGGAAGTGGAAGTTGGAAAGACTCACATGCGGAGAGAAACTTGGGCTCCAGCTCCACCTTGTGCGGCTTGGAGATGAAGAACCTGAGAGCTAGGGAAGGGGGCCCAGGGCAGATCTGGACCTGACCCAGGTCCCCGAATCCTAATCAACTTCTTTCTTTTCTTACCTGTCAACAGGCAGGGAATTTGGCTCAGAAAGGGAGATCAGAGCTACAATTTGGTGATGGGAAGGATTCAAAGCAAAAGCACACCATGAGAGGAAGTGGGGAGGAAACTCTTGTAGGTCACACAGCAGCAAGGCAGGAGGGTCCCTGCAGGCTGCTGGGTGGGAACAGTCAGCCAAGCCCAAAACCACCCCCCCAGCCTCCGAGGCTGGCCACAAACGAAGGCAAGCCTCACTGAGATCACACATGGTCTGCGGCTCTATCCAGGCCACCACTCTGTCCCCAAGCCTTCTCATTCTAGAGCCCGGGTGGAAGAAAAAGTCGAGACAAACCCAATGATCAGTCGTGTTTTGCGCTCCTACTAGGCATGCACAATGTCACATAGACTCACAACAGGTCACAGCGTCCCCCTGACACTGTGGTGAGGGGCTGTGTTCCCCTCTAGGTCCCAAGACAGTGGCGGGGTCTGGGAACCTCTCACAGGGGTGGGAGCAAGCACGAACAGCAAGCAAACCTGCTCGAGCCAGAAACACATCACACACGCACCATCGTACATAGCTTTGAGTTAATGCCTTCCCTGATGGAACTGATGAAGAGCTAGGAGTGGCTAGCATTTATTGTGTGCTTTGTGTCCACCTGCAATTTCCATGCCTTGCTGGTTGGTAAGAAAAGGTGTACCTGAACCTTGTCCTGCAGCTTTGTTTCTAAAATGATGGCATTCACAGAAAAAAAATGTTCTAGAGAACTTCAGTCCCATCACTGGAGATTTGGAAATGAAGTTCTCAAAAGATAGCTTGACTTGGACATGCCGACTTTGTTTTTTGGCACCCCCAGAAATAAAACTCACCTATGATGTCCATCCTTTCTACCGCCCTGTGCGGCGTGGAGGTCAGCGGACGCTAGGCTGTGTCTTTCTGACAGATTTAAAACACATCAGAGTCTCAACACAATTTAAGCAGGGATTGACTCACACATGACTGGATTCACAATTAGAGCAGAAAAATGTGAAGTCCAAGTTTACACATTTTTTTGGAGCATATGAGACAAGGAAGAAAAAGGTCTTTGACAAGCGGCTGGCATCTTTCTCAGAGTTTCGTCTCTGCAAATGCTTTCATATGTCAAGAGATTCAGAGGCTTGACAACCAGGACTCTCCCCGGTAACCTAGGAAACAGAAGCAACACTCGCCTTTTTGGCAATCACGGAAAATGGATTTACATTAAAAAATAAAGACTTCTGCTCCTCTTGTCTAAGCGATTATACTAATTAGAGTGAAAAATCCTGACATTTCCAATTAGCATTTACTACTAAGTGTGTATCTGCAGAAACAACAGAGGGTAAACACTGATTTGGGAGACCAGAATGAATTGTGCGCTGCCACGCCACGGGCAGGGAACTAGACGGCGTATGTTAGCACTATTATCCAGCTTTAGCTATTTTTGAATTAAAACAATCATTTGTAAATCGTAAGTGGTGGTACAGATGTAAGTGAGACATTTGCAAATGAACTATGTCAAGTTGGGCTCAAAGCCATTAGAAAGAACGAGAAAAAGAGGATTCCTCTCAACTCAGAAGTCTGCGGAAGGCCACAAAACATGCTAAGTCCTTGTCAACAGCTCCCTCCTGAGGGGTGGTTCCCGGGTCTCCCGGCCCGTCCCGCTGCCGCTGCGAACCGCGGTGACTGAAGGGATCCGCTCCGGCCGCACAACAGTCGCAGCTAAGGTGTGTGGCATCGCAGCTCACTCCGACATTTAGGGGAACCTACGTTCAGACTTAGCTGTAGCGTTCCTTACAGGCCGCACGAATGTCCTCTCGGGCTTCCTGTCCGTGATTTGTGCTCTGACTCTGAGATTTCCCCTTTCTTTGTGCTGCTCTGAGAGCTGCATTCCATACACCAAGCAGGTGGCACTCTCCACGCCCTCTTGTCCTGCAAACCGTTCCCTAGCATGGGTGCGCCACGTTCCCTGGAGTTCTTTTGGGGTCCTCCAGCGGGAGGTGTGGTGTTTGTACCGCCTTCCATGGATGGCTGACCAGCAGCCTATGTGTTTCCCTTAACTTATGAAGTCCTGAGAAAAAAGAGACCTGAAGCTGAGGTCACCTCCCCTCATTTACAGCATTTTTTTCTAGTTATAGTAGCCAAAAAAATTCAAGAAAATCAAACTACATTAAAAACACCAATAAAAACCCTGGTTTCCAAAACTGCCTATTGTTATAAATAACCAGACACTTGCTATGGGAGAATTACGTTCATTCCTACAAAAGGGCAGCTTAACCATGGATATGGTGAGACACCTTCATTTTTTAAAACATTTTATCATCCACCTTTTTTTTTAAAGATTTTATTTATTTATTTGACAGAGATCACAAGTAGGCAGAGAGGCAGGCAGAGAGAGAAGAGGAAGCAGGCTCCCCGCTGAGCAGAGAGCCCGATGCGGGGCTCGATCCCAGGACCCTGAGATCATGACCTGAGCCGAAGGCAGAGGCTTAACCCACTGAGCCCCCCAGGCGCCCCCAAGACACCTTAATTTTTAAACCTGACATGCCACTGTAGTAAGTAACCCAATGCCTCTGAAGCCATCCTAGCTGACCTGCTGTTTACGTGCTGTAATCTCAGTCTGCTTGGTGGATCTAGACAGCTTGATTCCGTGGAACGAAACTTGTCCTCCATTTGCATCTCCAACTTTGAGATATTTGTGCCACCCCCAACTCCAGCATGTACACCCCCCCCCCACGGAGACACAGACTCAGTCTTGCACACCCTCACACAATGTGTCGGGTGTTAACTAGGTTAAGTTGCAGTGATAAATTAACACTGGTTCACCGAGGGTTGACAGAACTAAGGCACGTATTTCCCTTGCAGATGTGCCGGTGGCCGATGGTCCTTTGCTCCATGCCACATGGCCTTTCAAGGATGCAGGCTAACAGGTGTTCACTTCCTTTCTGCATCTAGGTGACCATAAAGTGGCCAGAAAAAGCTGGAGAGTCAGGAAAAACAGACGTTGCTCTGTCCAGAGTTCGTTGGCTGAAACTAGTCAGAGGGAGTCTGCTCAGCTCAGGGAGAACCGAGGATCATGACAGAGCTGGTGGACGTCGGGCGGACGGCTAACTGGCCACACGTGGTCATAACTTCCACGAGTGTCAAGACCAGGAAGAGAAGTGCCACCAGAAGTAAGCAAGCTGGGGTGATAGTCAAAAGAATCTATTGCAATCCCAAATGCCAAAATCAAAATGGGCGAATTAGGGGGAAAAACTTACTTCATTCTTTTTTTTCTAAAGATTTTATTTATTTATTTGACAGACAGAGATCACAAGCAGGCAGAGAGGCAGGCAGAGAGAGATGAGGAAGCAGGCTCCCCACTGAGCAGAGAGCCCGATGCGGGGCTCGATCCCAGGACCCTTAGATCATGACCTGAGCCGAAAGCAGAGGCTTTAACCCACTGAGCCACCCAGGTGCTCCAAACTTACTTCATTCTTCTGCGACCCCGTTTCCTCAGGTGTTCAGACTAATGGGGTAAGAAGAGGTCCTTATTCGAGTTTGCTGTGAGTCTGGGCACCTGGAAGGTGATGTAGATCCTGTGTCCGCCAGAAGAGGCTTAGCTGTGCTGCACCGAATCCCCTAACACCTCACGTTCCCAGACATGCCACTTGTTCCTCACTTCCTTCGCGAGTCCCTCACAGGTGCTCTCTGGAGCGGTGCCGGTCACCCTCAGACAGGAAGGAGAAAGTGTGGAAAATCACACAGCTGCTCCTGCAGTTTCCAACTCCGCTCACGTTTTTCAGGGTAAGAGAAGTCACATGACTACATCGGGCTCTACTGGGGTACAGGAGTGCTGTCTCCCTGTGCACCCGGGAGGAAGACTGGCTATGTTCAGACTTTTCCCTAAGGGACATAAAAAATGGCATCAGCAGAGACCCCGTGATGACAGCGGCGTGTTCACAAGCATTGGCGCCTCTGTGCATCCCGTCACTCCAGCGTCGGCACAGCGCTGGCCCAACTGATACCACTTCTGTTGTCTGTGAAATAAAGGACCAGGGAAAATCCGATGGAACTAGTATTTTCTGTTAATTGCCTCCAGATGTTTGTTTGATACTCTCTTGAAAACCGGAGAAAGAAACAAGAGCTTCTACCGTAGAAGTCCTCCCAGGTCCCAGGAGCTGCCCTGGCAATTTTCCAAAGTTCCCTCACGCTTGGTTTTTCCTGGTGGAGGTGCACCTCCCAAGCCTCCTTTCCATGACAGCGCCCCACACCGCTCCAGTTTGTTGCTTCTTCTGTCTCAGGTGTCATTTTTAGGAGATGTGGGATAAATCGGCAGCAAGTGACAAACGTCTCTGTGGGAAAGAGAGAAGAGAATACTTATGTAAGAACAATTATGGCAGAGGCCTTTAGAGGGATTGAGGTGCCTTTCTCAGCACTCAGAGCAACTGCATGTATTATCTTCTGGTGCAAAAAAAGTACAAAATGAAGATACTTTAGGCACTTTAAGTGGATAGATGTGGATGAATTACTTGTACACAATGACAAGCTATATTTAAAATTTTAATTTTGGTCTTTAGTTCTTAATTCCCAAATTTCTCTAGTCAAAGATTGTCCAGACATCAGTATAGGCCGTGTTTATTAGGTTTTAAATGTTTTCTCTCTCGTACTTTTGTATTAGAAAGAAATTGACATGCACAAGAGGAAGGAACAATCACGTGTAATGGTCAAATTCTCATTTTCTGTATCCCTAAAAAGTAAGTCTCTGTCATATTGGTAAGATACACAAATACACGCCTGTTAGGAAGTCTGACCTGGAGGGGTTTTTAATGATATGGGGTTTACAAAAGAAATGGTGACATATTGAGAGTGCATGATTACAATTATGAATGATTATGTAATTTTAAATTAAAATGATAGGAAGAAAAAAATGGCCACCCACTTCAGAATAATAAATATATTTGTTTCTGCAAGACTCTTACTTGGCATTTATCGTTTTGTTGATCACAAAATTAATTAATCTGCTCGTTTACTTAAGAAAAACATTGGACACAACACACTCTGTATTAGAAGATTTCATTAAACAGATTGTAAATCTTTACTATTGAGCTGCCAAAGTCTTAATTTTTTTTTCAGGAACCAGAAGTGTAGGGAGGGTTATTATTTTGTCACTTAAATAATTGAAAGCAAATATTTCCCCCTAGGCTTCTAGGAGAATGCAGACAACATAGGCCACGCAGAAGCCCCCCTCCGATGCACACGGAAGTTGATAGCCCATCATAGACTGAGCACAGAGCGTTTTCGGGGTTATGGTAAAGGGCACAGAACAAGTGCATTGCTGACCTTGAGAAATGAGACTTCTCCCAGTGTCTGATTTTGTAACTTCACTTAACTTCACTCACGGGTCACTTAACATCGGTTCACAGAGTCACTGAGGTTCCCCAAATGTTGACATTTGGAAATTATAGTGGCTAATACCATTTCTGTTCTCATTGGAAAGCCTTTAAGTATTGAGAAACTGCCAAGCACTTAAATTTTCAAATTTTATCATTGGACACTAATAACTTAATTTTGTTTTGGAAATGACAGATTCACTTTGTTCATTTTTGAGAAAACATCTGTCAAATACCCAAGTCTGAATGACTACAGTTGTCTGTGGGGCTTGATGAAAAATATCTGCTAGCCCGGCTCCAAATTCAAGCGAAGTGCACAGTGGTTTTCCCAAGAACATCATGCTCTGGCATGCGGCGTGAGTTTTTATACATACGCCCCTTTTCATCCCACAGAATATTTGGAAAGATGTGTGCTAGGGTAGGCATTTAATCAAGTAAGCGATGTCACCACTTTTACAAGAGCATCCTTGGGTGATACTGTCATTTTTTTGAACTGTGGGTGCATCGTGCTGAGTAATAACTATCATAACTGGTGCAGGTTGGGGTTGCTGTCTCATTTGCTAAGCCAGCAGCAGTCAGCCCGCCATAACCTTTGCCCTGAAGGTGCAGGCATCAGTGATTCGGATGGGGCGCCTGGTGTCTCGCAATTGTGACGACGATGGTTTTGGCCTCTTGGAAGGCCTCACAGAGTGTCAGGAAATCCCAGGCCACTCTTTGAGAAACTCTGACTCAAGTATTTATTTTCAAAAGGAAGAAAGACCTAAACTCAATCTGATTACCTACCACCTAAAGACATTCCAAAATGAAGATCAAATTAAACCCAAAGTAAAGGGAGGAGATAAAGTAATAAAAATAAAATTTGAAGACACTGAAATAAAAAAAACAGTATATTTTATATACTGTTATAATGTATAACATCATTCTGTTAAAACAGGTGCATTTTATTTTACATAAGTTGTGCCTCAAAACATTTATTTATAGGAGATTGATTGTTTATTATACGGTGCTGTTGCAACGGGTTATCCTACAGGAAAAAAAAGCGCAAACCAATCCCTTGCTTTATGACACAGTAATAAGCACTCCAGCTGGACGGAGGGCACAGACAGTAGTTCAAGAATGTTCTTACGAGGACATGTATGGGACAAGAGACAATTTCAGGGTGTGGAACTTCTGTACCAAGACTGGACACACAGAAGAAATACCAGAACAGGGAGACACATTTGACAGCAGCTCTTTTTAAATTTTTAACGTATTTTTTAAGATTTTACTTATTTATTTGACAGAGATCACAAGCAGGGCAGAGAGAGAGGGAGAAGCAGGCTCCCTGCTGAGCAGAGAGCCCGATGTGGGGCTCGATCCCAGGACCCTGAGATCATGACCTGAGCCGAAGGCAGAGGTTTTAACCCACTGAGCCACCCAGGCGCCCCAGAGAGACATATTTCTGGAAGAACTGTAGCCTCTTGGGTTAGCAAGATGAATCATGAATAAAGTCAGCAGAAATGTGACAGATTTGGGCACAATACTTATGAACTGAAGTCAAGCCTGTGGTTAACAGTACCATCTTATGTAGCTAAAGCTTAAAACGGTAGAATCTTTGTTGTGGTCTTATGACACAAGCCCCCCCAAAGGGACAGGGGACACTTTCAGAGCTGATGTGTGTGTTTATTACCTTGATCGTGCTGATGGTTTCGTGGATGTGTGCATTCGTACACACGCATCAACATTAAATGTGTGCCGTTCTGCGTATCAGTTACACCTCAATAAAGTTGCTAAACGAAAACAATATACATTTTAAAAGTGAATTTGACACTACAAAAAAATCATGAGGCAAGTTCAAGTGGCCATCAAATGTATGAAAGTGTATTCAAGTTCGTTAACAGGGAGTTAGATGCTCTTAAAACTTTAGTATTCCTTTTTGCCCGTCCGGCCCGAGTTACAAGGCTTAACAATTCCCTTTGTTGGTTGAGGTACTTGAAATGAGCACTTCCAGGCAAAGAAGGCAGAAATTTGAATTAAGGATGTGGAAATTCTAGCAGAATCTGTAGAAAATGCGTATATCCTTCAGGTAGCCCCCCTGCTGCAAGCCTGCGCGTACGACTCGGGTGCGAGGGTGGGCGATCAGGATGCTCTCTTCGGCTCCGAGTCCAGTGATGGGCGAGGACCAGCCATGGCCTGCCAGGGGAGGCGGCAGTCACCCCGGCCGGGGCGTTCCTTGACACTGTTGGTGTTGAGAGCTGCAGACTTTGCTGCACTAGAAATGGTCCAGCTTTCAGCCAGGTGTGCTTTGCTCTTAACTTCTCTACACTTCGTTCCCCACCACCCCACCCTGCTAACCCGCTAATGAGGAACAGTAAACCCCCCCAGCAGTGGGGCTGGCTGCATCAGCTCTCCCAGCAGGTGATAGTTTGCAGCCGCTGAAATGAGTGGATTCGAACTTTGAAGGCTGCCTGGGATTCTGTCCGCAGGACAGTGTGAAGAAAAAAAGCAGATGCAGGAGAGTAGGTCAAACAGGCCTCTATCTTCACAAAACAGCACCGAAACCGCATACGTAGGTGTGTTTATATTGTTATAAGATTGTACATAATTATATGAACATATGGACAATACTGAGAAGTATAAATGCTTGATATTAATGTACGTTATCTTGGAGGAACGTGTGAGCAAAAGGGAGAGGGGAAGCCCAACTGGAAAAAGAAAAATGAAAAACACATATTTGATACGATTTTATGACCACAATTAGGAACACTGTGTGCATGCATATCAGTCGATCTATTTATAAAATAAAAGACTATTGCAAACAGGAGGCCTGGGGGTGGGGAGTAGACGGTGGCTGTTGGGCGTGCATTAACGCAGAGGAACACTAGCATGGCACCTGGGGCGTGCACGGTGCCCGCCCCCCCCCCAGCAGCCTCTCTTCCTGTGTTGTCTCTAGACCGTGCCTGGAGGTGTCAGAGACTAGCACACAGATGGGAGGAACATACAACCAGCTTTGACGATAGATACGTCCGTCTAAAGTGCAGACATATTCATAGGCAGATTCTAAGAAAGAACTACAAATGATTCCTATCAAACTCTCAGCCGAACGATGGAGTCCATAACCCTCTGCGTTGGTGAAACAGAAGTGAGCTTCTGTGAGCCAAGGCACCGGGACACCGTGAGGAGGAAGGGAGTGCGTTTCCCGGGCAGGTGAGGGTTTCAGGATGAAGACAGGTGGAGCAGATGGTCCAGGTTCCGGGGAGCATCGCAGCCCCATAACCACCTCTCACTTTCATGTTGCCCTTCTCGGGGCAGAGGGGAAGACTGGGGTTCCCCCATCGTGAGGTGCATGTGGGGTCCAGCTTTCTAGTTCACAGTCTGGGGGTGGGGGGAGCTTAGCGCCATGGCCCCTGGGAGCCCCCAACGAGGCACGCAGACAGAGTAGGGATCCCGCAGGTGGCCAGCAGCTTCCACCACCTTCTCTCCTTCTGACTATGCAAACGCACAGCCAGCCTCTTGGAGGAAGTAGGTCTCGAACCCCAAAGCGCCCGCATGCAAACCGCCACACACGAATCCACTGGGATCTCTGCAAGAAAAGCAGTTGAAAATGTGCGAATCAGACCTGACCAGGTGAAGAAACAGGAACAAATCCGCGCCGTCATAAGTCAGGGTCAAGTGACTGGAGCAACATGGGCACCGCACGTTTCCATCCGCAACCTCTCTAGGGAAAACCAGTCTGCAGGGATCACAAGGCTCTTTGCAGCATCCTTGCAGCTGGGTGATAAAACGGAGGCAAGTGGTCAAAGCCTGGGGATCAATGAGGAAAAGTGCAATAATTGTCGATTTGCTGGACGGTTAGTTGTAAATTTTTTGGACATTTGCTTAAAAGTTGTACTTTTTCAACCCTTCCCTCCCTCCTCCCATCCTCCTCCTCTCCTCCCTCCCTCCTTTCCTTTTCCCTCCCTCCTTTTCTCCTCTCTCCCTCCTTCCCTTCCTCCTTCTCTCCCTCCCTTTCCTTCCTTCCCTCCTTCCCTCCTTCCCTCTAGTATGCAGTCATGGGTCTTCTCTTCTTCCTGGCAGGAGGATGCACTGCCAGCTTCCCCTAATCTCCAGAGTCTTGCGATCCCAGATGCTAAATCAATTTAACTTTCCACAGTGCACATTTGAATTTGTAAAGAGGCTCCACTCACAATTTTCATGTTGTCACCAATAAAGTAAATATATGGTTATTTTCTCTGTACTGTAAGCTAAAGAAATTAGCTACTAAAATTGTCTAAATTTAATTAAGCCGCAGTGTATGCAGTTTCTGAAACCCCACACGGGGAGGGAGGAAGCAATTCAGAGCAAGTGCTGTGGACTTGCATTCCAAGCTAGCCATGGTTTCTGGTGACCTCGTCATTCACTTTTCTGCCCCTTAAGATTTATGAGGGAAAGGGAATGGTTTGAGTTAAGAATTAGAAAGAAGCTTTTAAAAATGTGAAAAACTTTACTCACCTGTCAGTTGTTTCTCCCATCTGTGTGCTGCTTCCCGGAAGTAGGAGATGGTGAATGACACTTTTCTGGGTTGATTCTCCTTAGCTTAGCTTCTAAGCCCACCTGGGTTATGACACCGGGGGGTGAGATCACTTGTAAGGATACGTGTCTGGGTTTTAACAAGTAATATGCCTTTTTGATCCAGAGATTAAAAAATCTTCCAGTATGCATTTTTAATTATTTATTTATTTTTAAATTTTAAATTTTGTTTTTATTTTTTCAGTGTTCTATGTTTCCTTGCTTATGCAATAAGTCAAGCACTATGCATTTTTTTAAAAGAACATATTTATTTTTTGAGAGAACGAGAGAGAGTGAGAGCACAAGCAGGGGGAGTTGCAAAGGGAGGGGGGAGAGAACCTCAAGCAGACCCACACTGAGCATAGAGCCTGATATGGGGCTCGATCCCGGGACTCTGAGATCACAACCTGAGCCAAAATCAAGAGTCGGATGCTTAACCGACTGAGCCACTCAGGCGCCCCCAGGATGTACTTTTACTTTGTAAAATATCCTGGCAAATCTCGCTGCATTATTTGGGTTAAAGTTTTAAAATGTATTTAGAAGAAGTCTCATCCATTTTCCTCCTCCACTCATTACTTGCACGCGGGTGTCTTCCGACTCCCTAAAGAGACCCTCCACTTCCAGAAGTGTGGGCCGTGACCTCATTAGGGGCTGGAGGTCCCCGAGGCCTCGTCGGTGCGGCCCTGCAGACTGGGTATCGGCGACTGGGGACAGGCGGCATGCGTGTGCACAGCGAGCCTGCAGTGGCCGTGGAGCTGAGCGGGAAATCCTCCGGGTGAGGGAAGTCATGTGAGGACGTTCTTGCAGGACTGCAGGACGTGGAAGTCAGTTCTAGTCTCATAGTCTCACATCCCTGATGCGCCCATTGTGCTTTCCTACCTGCTCCTACTGGGAGTTCCCGCCCAGTGCACCCAACGCCCCGACAGAAATGAGCGTAGCAGGGAAACTGCGATTATCAGCTGCAGGAGTTACGGCTCCTGTAATGTGTGCGGCTGGACCTTCTCCATTATTTAACAAAGTGAGAGACTGGGAGGAGAGTAGGTAGATGGCCTGGCCCCAAAAACTACCCCACTGAGCTTACCATGCTCCCAGTGATTAACTGCACACCAGCCGGGACTCGTCAGATGTGCAAACCCATCGGCTGGGCAAGCTGTTTCAAAGCTGTGTTTAGCTTAAATGATAAGCAATTGGCTTTTGGTGTCTGGGATTTCGCACTCTAGTTATTTCCGTTTGTGTGCCCGGTTCCTTAGGGCTTGTAAATACTCTAGGTCACACAGTGTGTGTGTGTCTGTGTGTGTTTAAAACAGCTTATATTGAATTTTTAAACATCAACACAAACCATTAGAGATGATGTTTCAAGTTGCTCCTCTCTCTTTGCAGTATTTTTCCGTCTCTAATGATGCATCTGTTTTGGTTTCTCTGAAGAACTGTTTTGCTCTGAGCTGATTTTATTAGTCCTGTTTGCTCCGCAGGGTCTACTTTTCACGTTCTCTCACCTCAGTGCACCCTGGGACTTGCTACCATTGCCAGCATCTTGGAATAAACATCAGTGGTGGACCAGACCAGGCGGGAGACTCGTCCTCTCTCCCCTGCCCTCCACTTTCCTTCCTGAATCCCTTCTCGCCTCCCCCTCTCGCATTCATTCCGTTTTCATCCTTTATGTTTCTGTACCGCTGACAACATCACTGCAGTGACAAAAAAGAGACGCTGGATCTCTGGAAAACCAACACATGCCTGATTTGTATCCAGGACAAAGGCAAGATACCATAAGATTCCAAGAGATTCTAGGACACAGTTTGTAGAATTTTTTGAACTGAGACATGTTTCAAGATAAAACAACAAATTTAAAAGTTGAGAGGGACATTAAAATATTTCAACTCATGGATGGAAGGGGGATAGCAAAGAAATAGGAAATCTGAACTGACCAATGATGAGGGAGGGGGTTGTGTCAGTAATCCTAAATTTCCCCGTGAGGAAAAGCCCAGGACCAGACGGCTTCACTGGCGAATTCTAACAAACATTTAAAGAAGAACAAATACCGATTTGTCTCAAACTCTTTTAAAAAATAAAGGAGGAACAATCCCAAACTCATCCTACGAGGCCAACACCAAAGCCAGGCAAGGACACTACAAGAGAAGAAAACCACCGGCCAATAATCCTGCTGACCACAGAGGCAGAAATCCTCGGCAAAATACTAGCAGACTGAATCCCACAGCTCAGTAAAAGGATCACACACCTTCTAGTGGGATTCGCCCCTGGAAGGCAATGATGATTCAAAACCTGCACATCAATAACTATGGTACGCTTCATTAACAGAACAAAGAATAAAATCAGAAAAAATACAAGACAGTTCCCCAGAGCTGAAGAAGACATCCCTGGATAGCGAGATTGGAAACACTGACGTCATGCAGCTCCCTCAGGTGGAGGTGGGGAGAACCTTATCCAGTGGGGAACTGGCTGCAAACCTTCCCGTTTACCAGGGTCCACCGTATTTCCATCTGACTCTGTAATTCCTCCCACTGAAGGGGTTGAATGCATTCTCTTGCTCCTTAACTTCTGGCACAACCCTGTGACTTACTCTGGCCAAGGAAGCCGTCGATGTGTGGGGCACGTAGTCTAGTCTGAAGAACACATGGGCAATTGCACCTGCTATCGTGTGCCCCTCCAGGTGCGTAAAGGCACATGCCCAGGGAAGGTCACCAGTCCTTGGAGGATGGAAGACTCACGAGGCACAGTCATGTAGCCAAGTGGACCCTAGAGGAGATTTTTTTTTTAAATTATAAACCATTTTATTTTTTTCTCATTTTTAATTGTGTTATGTTAATTACCATACAGTAGTACATCATTAGTTTTTGATGTAGTGTTTACGTATAACAGCCAGTGCTCCATGCAATCCGTGCCCTCCTTGATACCCACCACCAGGCTCACCCATCCCCCCATCCCCTCCCCTCTAAAACCCTCAGACTGTTTCCCGGGGTCCATAGTCTCTCATGGTTCATCTCCCCCTCCGGTTTCCCCCCCTTCACTTCTCCTACAGGAGCTTTATTCAACCCATCTCCAAAACCATGAGGATAATGATTGCTGTTGTCATCACTGAAGCTCTGGGTAGATTTACTCCATAACGTTTCTGTGGTAACAAACCAATCTCCCTGGACTCAGTCATTATGGCTTGAAAGAATGAGAAGTTCAAAGGGTCCTTAAGGCTTCCGAGGGTAGAAAGATAAAATGTTTAAAAATATCCTTATCAGTGAAAAGGAATCAGGTTTTCATTGGTAAAAGTAAATTCTGGACTACAGAGGATTTTGACCCTCAAAATGCGTGAGAGCAGATAGTTTCTTCTCATAGAAGTTTCTCTCAAGCAAATCTATCAAGTCCAAAGGATATACCCATGTTCAGTCACATCAGGGCCCAGAATATGAACTCATACACTTCCTTTTGGAAAAATGAAAAAAAAAAGTTTCACTTAATCCTGCAAGGGGAAAAAAGAAAAGCAATAAAAAAATGATATATAAAAAATTGTAGAAATAACAAGAATCCAATGAAAGGCGACTTTGGTATGAGAGGCAGTGTGCTGGCTCGGGGAGCAATTGATCTAAATAAGAAAAAGGTGTCAACATCCTCTAAAAAGAATGAGTTCGAATATTACAGTGCAATAAACCCGAAGCAATAGTGCCCATAAGTAAGAAATGCAAAGATAAGAGGAATGAGGATAAAAAGAACATCATTAGGGGCCACACAGAGCTCCAGAAATAAAGAGAGGAACAATCAGGTTTTATGGGGGAAAAAAAAAAGAAAAGAAAAGCAGGCAATCACCAAGATGAATCATTATTTCAAACAATTTGTGGGCACTTCCCCTTTAGTGGCGTGGAGTCCATGGGGGAAATAGACTTCCCTGAGCAGCCGAGGACCAACAGCATCCCCTTCCTGGGTCGATGGAGTCGCCCCAGCCCACCACTTCTGGGAGTCGATCTCGAGTCTTGACCATGTGAAAACAATTTTCCTTCTAAATAAGTCTGCACTGCCGTCACTTGTGGTCGCCTGCTCAGTGGGGTCCATGTTCCCACTCCTGCCAGCGTGCCTCGGGGGAGCCGGCTGTTTCCCCACCACCCATGGCTCTTCTCTCCCGTGTCCGCTCAACCCTCCTCACAAAGCATCCAACTCTTCCCATGACTCGGCTGCTTTGTTCCAGGCTCTCACCGCCACCTTCACCTCCCACTGCCCCTTCACTATCTGGGGGGCCACACATCATTTCATCAGTTACTCAAACACCTCACACCCCGTCCTACCTCAGGGCATTTGCACACGTTGATTCTTCTGCTCCCACACCCTACTTTTCTCGACTCACCCTTAGTTATCTCTTTAAAAAAACAATAAAAGGGACACCTGGGTGGCTCAGTTGGTTAAGCGGCTGCCTTCGGCTCAGGTCATGATCCCAGCGTCCTGGGATCGAGTCCCACATCGGGCTCCTTGCTTGGCAGGGAGCCTGCTTCTCCCTCTGCCTCTGCCTGCCGCTCTGTCTGCCTGTGCTCGCTCTCTCTGACAAATAAATAAAATAAATAAAATCTTTAAAAAAAATAAAAATAGAAAACAAAACAAAAAACAAAAACAGATTTGTTGAGATCTACTTGACAAAAATAAATAAATAAATGCATAAATACATAAATAAATAATCAAGGCGCCTGGGTGGCTCAGTGGGCTAAGCTCTGCATTCCGCTCGGGTCACCATCTCAGGGTCCTGGGATCCTGTCCCGCAGCATCGAGCTCCCTGCTCAGCGGGGGGTCGGCTTCTCCCTTTCTCTCTGTCCCTCATTCTCACTCGCACGCTCCCTCTCTCTTTCAAATAAGTAAATAAAATATTTGAATATACCTATCTACGTGAGGGGTGTGATGTGCACACCGGGAAATGGTCACCACCATCCGGTTCAATGACCCATCCAGCGCCTCCCACAGCTGCTGCACGCGCGTGTGCCCGCGGTGAGCGCACGTGGGACCCGCCATCTCTGCACGTCCGGCACGCGCAGAGGCTCACTCCAGGCCCCACTCTCGCTGCGGCCCCAGAGCTTCTCCGCCTTCCACCTGAAGCTGCGGCGGGGACCTCGTCCGCACCTCGCCTGCCCCAGTCCCCGCCCCACCTTGCTCCTCTCGGGTTGTGCGAGCGGGACGGGTCTCGATCCCGTGCCCGGGGGAGGCCAAGCGCGCTTCTCCGCGGTCGGCCTCCGCCTCCCAGCACGATGCCGTCCACGCAGGATTTGGCTCCTTTTTGTTCTCTCAGCTCTGTGACATGCCAGTAGCACTCCTGTGTGCGTGCGGTGCGCACGCGTCTCGTTTTCTTTCCCCGCACGGTTGCGCGCGTCCGTGGGCACCTCGCCGGCTGGCTGCGGCCGAGATGCTGCGGGGAGCCCGACGGGCCGGCGTCCGGTTAAGACCCGGTTTCAGCTCCTCTGTGCGAACACCCACGAGTGGGATCGCTGGGTGCTTTCCTGTTGGGAGGACCCCCCTCCCCACACACACGGTCCCCCCAGCAGCGTCAGACACAACCTCGGGCTCCGCGGGGTCCCGCGGGCGTGGGTCGTGGGATCTTAACCGATGGTCATCAGACGCTCCCTGTGTCCTCGGAACGAGCGTCGCCGTCGTCCCCCCAGCCGGTGCCACAGAGCCCCGCGCGCCACGGACCGCGGTACCCGCCGCCTCCTGCTGGTAGAAGAGTAACAAAGTATCTCGTGAGAACGCTCCAGCGGGCGGCTCCTGTCACCGCGGCCAGAAGGAAGCCCGCGGGGACCGTGTTCTGTCGCGCGCAGTAGGGAGCCAAGAGGGGCCGTCAGCATCTCCTGAAACCGGCAACGGGTACCCCGAGGGTCACACAAAGTATTGAATAGGAAGGCTAAAACAATGCGAAAATGATGAAAATTTGTGGGAAACGGAACAGAATTCATTCCTTCCATAGTCCAGCAGACGATGTGCAACTGCTACATCAAGGAGTATTTCCAGAAGGAAAGGTGTCACGACTTAAAAAAGTAATTTTAAAAAATGTTAAAAGGGATTGTTTTATGGGTAGAACCCTGAAGGCACACATTTACTTGGTGGTGAAAATTTTAATTCTTAAAAATGGTTTTGAATATTACCATGTTCGAAGTCAAGCTATAGCTCAGTTCATAGACCTGTACCCCTGAAACAAATAATACATTATATGTTACTAAAAGAAACGATTTCCCAAATATGAATTCTTTTTAAAAATTACATTTTAATTGAAGGCTATCCTTAGATTTTTATCAGGACTAATGTATTAAGTGTAGAAACATTTTTGTTTTTAAATTTTGTGTCATACTCTCAGGGAAGACAGAACATTTTTCCATTTATTCCTCATCAGTAAGGATGCACAATTTTCTTCATATAGGTAGTTTCTTTAAATCCGGAAACATATTCCGTAGGTAATTTATAATCCTATTAGTACTTAGTATTTAGTATTAGTATTTAGTATTGTGGTTATAGTTTTCATATATATTTTAACAATGCATTTCTTGTGTTTTGTTTGTATGTTTTGTTTGCATGTGTGTAAAAAGTTATTTCTTAATCTTTTAAAACCTGTATTTGTTTCTTAAGAGAAAACAGTGGTTTTCTTATGCTTATCTTAATGATGGACAACTCACTAGATTACATCATTACTGGTAGCATAAGAATTTTTAGAAAGGTAGAAATAACTATGATCAGAATATTTATAAGATTTAAAAACATATAGCATGTTTTCCTGTATTGGTTTCCTCAAATATATTTTGTGAGTAGATGCTCTGGGTCTGATGTAGATACAGAAGTATGAACAAGCCCGGGGACCAGAGCCGAAGGGACATTCACGTGGAGAGCACTCCCGGAACTTTGACTCCGTAATTATGACGCAGTGTGACAAATATCACAAGAGCAGTCTGAGAAGGCTCCGGTGGCATCCACCGGGCATCATGTCACCCCCACCAGGAGCACACGCAGGAGTCCCCTCGGCCGTACGGTACGCAGCTGGAATGAGCGGCAGGTCCTGGGGTGCAGGAGAATTTTCCCTTTGTAAACTCTGCATTCAGAATAAATTTAGGAAGATGCCAGCAACATGGCAGTGCCGGCAGCTCCAAACACACATCTTTCCACAGAAATTTCAGAAAACAAGCAGAAACTGTCAACTAACTTTTTCAGAACTCTGAAAAAAAGACAGACTCACAGCAACCCACTGAATCCTGAATCAGGAAACACAGGGCTCGAGGAGTGGCAGTGTGGAAGCTGATGAGCAGGAGGGTTCCACCCTGATGGGCGCGCACAGGTGTCCACGGGCTAACCCCCCGCCCCAGGCACAAATCCGTTGTCAACCATCATTCAGACTCCATTGTTATTAACTATTATTATTAATTACTGCAGGACCACTCCTGCTACTTACCATTTTTACTAGTATCAGCTTCTGTCTTTTAAAAATATTCTCTTTTAAAAAAAAATTCTCTTTATTGATTGATTGATTTGACACAGAGAGACACAGCGAGAGAGGGAACGCAAGCAGGGGGAGTGGGAGAGGAAGAAGCAGGCTTCCCACTGAGCAGAGAGCCCAGTCTCAGGACCCTGGAACATGACCTGCGCTGAAGGCAGACACTTAATGACTGAGCCACCCAGGTGCCCTGGTATCAGCTTCTGCTTACCTGTGTGACATTCACTGCTAATTGTTCTATGATATTATGTTACTTAATCTCTATAGTCCTAGGTGTCAGTATGAGATGCTATTTTTAGGTTTTTTTCTTTTCATTTATTTACTTTAGAGAGAGAGCGCACGCACGAGTGGGAGGATGGGCAGAGGAAAGGAAGAGAGAGAATATCCAGGAGACTCCACACTGAGCACAGAGCCTGACATGGGTCTTGATATCAAGATCCTGAGATCATGACCTGAGCCGAAACCAAGAGTCAGCTGCTTAGCCAACTGAGCTATCCAGGTGCCCTGCAAATATTTTTAGTTTTAAAAATCGTTAATTTGAAGAATCCGTGAAAGGATTGCTATACTTTTCAGAAGCTCAAGGCAGATTTCTGGCATAGAAATTAAATGCACATGGACTATAACCCATCTGGCAGGTGTCTCTATGCCTTTGGGGGTCTGGATAGCATTCCTTGAGCCATTCTTGGATTTCTTGGCTTCAGAGGAAGAGAAATCTGCCTCCTAGCCTAGGATGTCATCCTTGCACGAAATGGAGGCTCTTGGGGATGGTTTTGTCAGGACATTTTCGAGCCACACATGGAGAAGATAGGAGGAAAGGAAAACTTGAAAGATTAGCTACCTTCACGTAGCAAAAATGCGTGGTGTGATGCCAACACATGAGTGAGTGAAGAGACAATCAAAATGGGGAACCAGCACCTGAAATAGGCTGTTTACACGGATCAGCATGTATATCTTGTTTCTCCCCCATGTTGCCGAGCTTCCTTTCATCTGTTTGGCAAGAAGGATGTTCCGCATGTCGTCACCCTTGTAGAGATGGATATAAGCAAACACTTTGAGACAATGCTGTTGTCACAATGAAATGATAAGGAAATAATTCATGGAAACTCAGGACACTTTGAGAAGAAATAATATAAAATAAATTACTTTTGAAATAATAGTATTAAATCTATGTTCCTATAAGCCATCTTTGATACCTCAATTATATGTTAACTTGATTAATATAGAGCTGAAGTCTACAGTCCACAGTTTTGAGAAAAGATGAATACGTTTTAAGTGCAATGAGAGTGTTTAGTAATTTCTTAGGATTTTAGAAGCTTTAAATCATCAGAGATTCTTGTTCTTAAAAAGCTATTTATTTAAATTGTTTTCCAAATCATCTGTATCATTATTCAGAGGAATGTGGATATTTTGTTTTCAAAGAAAACATGAAGGACTCCATACTCATGGTGTGTGTGTGTGTGTGTGTGTGTGTGTGTATGTGCGCACGCGTGTGTTGCAACAAGAATATTTTGTGAACTTCTGAGTATTTGGTTTAGCTTCCACATGAGCAAAGATCATGGAAACTTTTCTTTAATTTGTAAGAACTTTTAAATTAATTAACCTGTGAGATGTCACCAGTAAGATCATGTGAACCTGGCATTTTGTAGGTAATAAGAGTATGAGTGGATTAAACCTTAAGTCTATCACACTCTCTGAATGATTAATTGAAGATTAAACAGATTTGGGGAAATATTGCTTTTTAGGTTAAAATGTCACATGAGCTTGATTTGGCAATATACTTTCATTCGAGCTGCAAATCTGTACATGCTCAATTGAGGATACATGAGATCAGTTTGCTTCTACTCTCCTTTCAAATCTTCGAGTGTCACAGAACGTGGCAAGAAACAGAAGCTGCATTTATAAAGCAGATTGCAAGGCCAGTAGACCAGGCCAAGAAATGGCCAGTGTTGGCACTGACAGTAGGCAGGGGATAGGGGAGTGTCATTAACATCAAATATCTACGGAGGACCAGGCATGGTTAGGACCCGATTCTTACTTCTATAGACCGCAGAGGATTCTTCTTTTAGAAAGTGGATTTCAATTAGATACAGTTAAATAAAATGTTATTTCCCCATAATAAACTGACAGACTGTTAAAAAAATAAAAGATTTTTCATTGCTTTCATAAGAGTAATTCAATTATAAAAATACGGTTTGCCCTAAGATCTCTAACAGCTTAAAATATAATTCCGGTTATTTAATTATTGATGAGAACTTATTATTGACCAGACTTAATAGCCCCATTATTGGACACTCAGCTCTCACTTTAAAATAAAAGGCATGAGTGTGTTTGAATTTAATACAGGTATGATGAGTGTGAAGATACAAACATCTATATATCTATGTATCTATAGATACATATATCTAGGCTCCGTAGCTCAGGGGTTAGAGCACTGGTCTCGTATAGATACATATATCTACATATCTCTGTAGATATATAGAGAACGGATACAAGCACGTGGTGTGAAAGTCTCATGAGTGTTCCCCATCAGCTGCTTTATATAATCATTTTATTATCAGTATCTCCTTTATGTTTTTTCTGTGCTTTTAGTAAACTCAGCTAGCAATCTAATTATAATTTATAGTATTAATACCTATGAATATACGCTGCTGCAGTCCCACGATCCCTTATCGCTTATTCCCAAATCCAACATCTTCGACAACTGAAAGTTTTGTCTTAATTCATTGGGAACACTCATGGGCTAAACTAAATGAGGCTGTTTATGAAGGTTTTTCTGTGCCCACCGAGTGCCAATATCTGCATATTTCCCTGCAGAGATGCTCGTGTGTTTGATTCCAAGCCTTGCATGATATCTCTTGCAAGTACCCTATCTTTACTCTGAAACACCCCAAATTCTGAACTTCAGAAGCCATCTGACTCCTAGGGTTTTATAAAAGGAATTTTGGGTATAAACCAGATTTTCCACCAGTACAAATATTCTTGTTTAGTAAGGAACAAAACAAATGATTATCCCCAGATTATTTTTAAAAAGAAAGAGATAATTATCACAATGGAAAGGGGAACTAGACCAAGCGACCATTTTACTCCAACACTTTGACACTCCTCTCTTAGGAATTAAAGTGATAACAGATGAAAAATCGGCAAGGACTAAGAATATCTGAACAAAAACATCCGTCACCGTGACTTAATTAATGTCTGTACAACACTTGGTCCCCAAACACTAGGACACACATTATTTTTATGGGCACACAGGACTTCCACCAAATTAGGCCATATTGTGAGCCCCAGAACAAGCCACAGCAACTTTTAAATAACTGAAATCATACAAAGTATTTTCCCTGACAAGAAAAATGAAGAAATAAAATACCACGTACCTGAAAAGCCCACAAATATTTGGAAATTTTAAAATATAATTCTAAATAGCTCACGGGTCAGAGAAAAAGACACAAAGCAAGTTAAAAAGTATTTTGTGTTAGGTAAAAATGAAAGCACACACTCATCACAAGTAAGTCTAGCATGTCTGTCCCACCGCCTTACTCAGTTTTTTAAGTTTTTAGGTAGTGCAATAAGGCAAAACAAAAGATATGAAACTTAAATAGTCTGGTGAAGAAATCACAACACTGTTTCTATTTTCAAACAACATAATTGACTAGATAGTATCTACCTAAAGAACCTATAAACTCTTAGAAAAGCTATAAATAATTTTGTGAAGATACAAGATATGAGGCCAATACGTGGAAACCAGTATACAAACAATGAGAAAGTTTTAAAAAGTTAAAATTAAAATATAGTACCATTTACAATAGTATCTAAACCCCTGAAGCTTGGAGAATAATCCTATAGAGTACACACATCACCCCTATGTTGAGAATTAACTGGGTACATGGATAAAGGTCATGTTTATGGATTGTGAGACTCAATATTGTTAAAATATTAATGGTCCCTAGATTGACTTATTGGTTCAAAGTAATACCAATCAAAAGTCCAGCAGGATTGTTGAATAGAAGCTGAGAGGCTGATTCTATCATGTATGTGTAAGAAAATCAAAGGAATTAGAAGAGCCTTAAGAATTTGAAAAGTAGGAACAAATGTATAGATCATCAGTACTTTATTTCAGAGTTAACGTTTAAGTCACAGTCATCAAGACAATGTGGTAGTGTGATTGGGACAATAGCAGAGACACAAAGATCAGTTTAAAAATGGCTATCTTCTTGTGTTTGTACATGTATTCAATCCATTTACAAAAAAGATGCATAGGCAATTTAATCAAGAAAGGTGGTTCTTTTCAATAAATGGTGTGGGAAAACTGAAAAACCATCTGCAAAAAAAGTGAAATTTAACACATAGCTTCTACAATATTAAAACAAATAACAAAATACTACAAAACCTTTAAAATTCTGAAAAAAATTACATTTCTGTGACCTTGGATTTGGCAAAAATTTCTGTGACATAACACAAAAACCATAACCCATGTCTGAAAAAAAATTAACAAGTTAATGGAGGAAATGCCTGCTGAGAGCTGACTTAAAATGGCAGGTTATTTAACTGCTCAACAGATAGTTATTGAGTGTTTCCCATCAATCAGGCTGTATTCTAACCATGACACAAGATTTCATCAAAATTGAGAATTTTTGCTCTTCCAAGGTACAGTGAACCATATGAAAATACGCAGGCATATGCAAAGCTACAGACTGGGAGAGAGTGTTGGCAGAATGCACATCTGAGGTAGGACTTAGGTAGAAAGCACGCAAAGATCTCTCAGTATACAACCATCATGGGTGACCCAGTAAAACTGGAAAAACAACTCAGACATTGGAGCAAGGAAAAGAATCCAGTGGCAGATAAACACTGGAAAACATGCTTCTCTTTGTCGGTCTTTAGGGACTGCAAATAAAGGCACAATGAGATACCACTGTATACCTTAAAGCCACAATGAGATACCACTGTATACCTGGACAGAGGAGAAACAAAACACAACATGCCTGACAATATTGAATGCAGATGCCTCAAAGATGGGGAACGGGAGTTCTCTCCCATGTCGTTTGTGGGAATGTGGAGGAGGAGCCCAGGTAACACGGAAACCGGTCCTCTCGCCTCTGCCCTTGTACTTACATGCCTGAGCGGCTCACTCGACCCGAACATCACTGTCAGTCTGAGACCGAGCCTCCTCTGCAGAAGCTCCTCTGACTGCAGGTCTGTCAGCTCGTATTGTCCATTCCCGGAGTTTTAGTGGGTCTGTGTGTTTGCATGTGTGCAACTCGTGGGTTGGTTAGTCGGTTGGTTAGCTGGAGTTTGCTGCTCTCAGGGTCGAAGGCTGAGTCTTCATTGCCTTTCCCGTCAACTGAAGCGGGATGCGATCAATGGGAAGACTGGGCAAAGCTGAAACAAGGGCCACACGGAGGGAGGAACGCGGATCAGTCGGCTTTTTCATAGTCAACAAGAAGAGAGCTTTGGTTTTATCTTTGTAAGACGTTCCTACCGAATCAACCGAAAGAGGGGTGCTGCTACACGAGGTCTTCTGGCTGATCCGATTGTACCTCTTTACCGTTTCTCCCAGTTTACTGTGCCAACATCTCTGCCCATCCCTGCCTTGGGATTCGGCTTGCTTAGAAGTAGAAGCTCCTGCTCCTGGCTGAGGCAGGCCTCAGTGACCTCCGGGACCCTGGATTCAGAGCTGACAGAAGCCCCCGAGTTGAATAAGGCAGGCTTCTACTTGCTCAGCTCTTTTCCACATCTCACTCCAGCAAGGACATAGGTTTGGAAGGTCACTTGGTCTCCAGGGCTGTGCTGCTTTGGGAACCACATGAATAGCTCGTGCTAGCATTGGCCTTGGAGGGGTCAGTAGTCCCAGCCTTCCTGGGGGCTTAGTGAGTGTCATGCGCTTTTGCGGTTTGCTTCCCTTGGTTCAGGATGCAAATGTGCCACTCAGCAAGTCACTCCTGGTGGCAACAGACTAGAAAATAGAGTAAAAACAATGGGTTCCCCTCGGTCCCTACTCAAAAACCCAAGAGGAGCCTTCTTATCAGGAATATTTGGCTCAATACTTTGAAACCCATTTACTGACTCCAGAAGGCTTTATCACACGAGTGAAGTCATATCATCACTCCTTATCACAGATTCTATAAACACTGCAAGTCTTTTTTCTGATATCTGTGAATAAGTACTTGGTGATCTGAATCGCAACATGGGTAGCCAATGGAACAGTCATCTGGAGAGTTGTGGGGCCCTGGAAAATTCTGCAATATTCCAACGAGAATATTGTATCCATGTGCAATTTCAGCTGTAAAAGCTTTTAATTCCTCCAAATGACTCCTTGTTTTTTGTATCAGATGAATGATTCATCTCTATATGGGGACATCAGTACATCTGGCAAAGACAAGAGAATATGGCGCATGGGGAGGCTTGTCTGGATTGCAGAAGAGCTTTGCAGCCAGCAAAGAAAAGGGGACGAGAGTCTACAGGCGTGTGGGGGGCCCTGACGGTGTGCTCTCAGGTACAGCCGGTGTTTGTGGTAACCCCGGCAGTCACGGAGAGTCCCTGAAGTCACAGGGAGGACTGATGACACAGCTCGTTTCCGAAACGAAAAGAAGTTTTATCTTCATAATCATTAACTGGTCAGCTTAAATTTTCCATGGTTGGGAAGGAACTGGAACAAGCTGTCAAGGAATCGACTTGTAATCACTGGAGGAGAAGGAGATGGTGGAGAACCGGCAGCTGTGCTTTGTGAGGGACCAGCGACGCCAGGGCAGTTTAATTTCTTTCCGAAGCAGAGGGACGGGTCTTGGGACAGGAGAGACGGTGCACGTAATCTGTGTTTGAGAAAGACGTTTTGCTGTGTGAGCAGGAGCCCCGCGCGCAGAGGAGGCGGTGTGCGCCCAGGGCGGCCGGCGGAGGGGGAGGCGGAGGTCAGCAGGCGAACCGCCAGCGCGCAGCGGCGTCGGGCTGAGCCCACGGGTGACTCTCTGAAAGGGATGACAGTCCTGTCGCATGAAATGCACCTCCTGACATTCCCAACTACCCGAGTGGACTCAAGTAAGTGGGTACGTTATTGACCGACATTTAAGGTATGAAAAAAGCAGCCAAAAAAATGAAAAAAAAATTTTTTTCCCCAATGTATAAGGAGATACTGGATTATGTATGTAAGCGTATAGTTTCCAGTCCCGGTCGATAGACACAAAATAAATTAACTTAACAAAGCATTCGTGAAAGGGTACGGAGTGCCACCGGTCCCGCTTCCTGTCACATCGCTGGTATTTGTGGGCATTGGCACCAGCGTGCGTCGAATTCGGATCATTTGCGCAAGAACACTGCGGAGTCTTGAGCGCTTTAGTCGAATTCGGATCATTTGCGCAAGAACACTGCGGAGTCTTGAGCGCTTTACGGCGAGACCCTCCGCAAACTTCATTCGTGGTCAGAAAAGGGCCTCGAGGCTTCCGGGAAGTGCGCGGACGACACGGTCGTCTCAGCCGCGACGGGGACCGCGTGGCGAATGCTCCGCTCCCGCTTCACAACGTGCTCGTCTGGGAGCGCGCGAGCGTCTAAGGAAATAAGCAACGGGACCTTCTAAGGAGCAACAGAAAATCCGCACAAGATGAAACAGACACCGGGATCATCTGTATTAACGGGAAAAAGCTAAAATAGAAGGAAAGCTGTGGCAAAGGTCTGCGCTCTGTAAATCGGTATGAAGTTATAGAGCGGAAGGGGGCAGGGCTGGGGGCACCGAGCACCCGTCGAGCACTGGTGGCATCCGACGCGGTGTGACCCTCCGTCCCCGCGTATCTGACACTGGGCGGCCACCAAGCGCCGTCCGCGGGGGGCCTGACCCCTCCGCTGCGGCTTCTCGGCAGAAATCAGGCCACGGAGGTGCCCACCGACTGGAAAAGCGGTGAACCGGACGAGGCGTCGGTCCGCTCCGAAGGGTATTGCTTGAGTCAGTTCTGGCAACGCGGGCGGCAATTTCGCAAGCACACAAGCGAGCCTTATGAAGACTGACGTGAGAGAGTCTCAGTAGGGAGGGGACAGACAGGGACCACACAGACCGGCTTGTTCAAAGACACACACGGTGCTTTGCTGCTTGGCGGGGCGCGGCGCGGCGACGTTCCTGGTGGCAAGTCCGCAGGCACACTCCGTCCTTGTCCTTGGAGATCAGCTCCGTGGGACGCCAGACTCCTGGATGGTTTCTTCCCAAGCTCGGCATCACCGCTCGGGGAGCTACCCCTGTGGTCTGGTTTCCACAGCGAGAGGTTTTGTGGGGCTGCCTGCTTCCCCTCCCCAGTGAGACTGTGCCCCACCGAGCCATCTTGTCCTCCTGTTCCCTGCCAGGAGGAACCTGAGGGCTTGAAGGGACCCAGTTCCTATCTGTTAATTCTTACCCACTCGGTCTTTCTTTTGATACGCTAATCCTCTTAATCAGATTATGCTCAGCTGAGTTCTAAGAGGGAGGGCCTGCTCTCTTCTTGGGGTGGCTGCATCTCGGCCAGGCTGGGTCAGGATGTGGGGTTTTGGGCAGGTCGTGGGTTTGTGTAGCTTCTGCTTCTCCAGCATGTGTTAGAGTCTCGACATCTGGAGACGAAAGCATGTGCCGGAGTCTCAGCTTTCCCACAGCCCGAGCCGCGGAGACCGGGTAAGAGCGCGCAAACTGCGAAGGGCTGTAAGGCGCATGTTGTGTGAACCCCGGATTCTGCCCTCACACCATCTGAGGAGGCGTGGAGGTTCAGTGCATTACCAGAAGTCAAGTGCTGCTCCCCCAACACAGACTGCGCTTAGCAGAGCCCCAAGGAGAGGGTCCCGCATTCTCCACTGTCCCCATGGAGCTATCTTTAACTGGAGTCCCCACCTCTCTGTTTCTCTGCCCCCCCCCCCCAGGCCATCACCGGGTTTTCCACCTTCTGCTTAGCTGGCGGTGCCCCAGGGTGTCTGGGAATAGATGCATCAGAGCCTAAAGAAATGCATCCCAAGAAATTTAGGGTCCTAAGAATGGAAATCTAAAGCAAGTGTGTCTTTGTGCTCACGAGGTACTGACTGGTCACAGCACTCATTGTCCCGAAGTGGAGGTTTTGTTTTATTCTATCCTGTCTCCCTTCAAGGAGCAAGATGCAGGGTACCCCCCCATCCCCTGGCTGAAGGATCGCGCTACATGTCAGCCCCCTTCACCCCTGGAAGCGTTGGGCCAAGGGATATAGGTTGTGGCTACGTGATGATGGCACTTCCTTGTGGCTATTAGGAAAGACAGACCTTCAACCCGATACGGATTGTTTTTAACTGAGTTGCTGGTGGCGTGACCGGGAAATGAGATCAAAAGCTAAGATACACTGAGGGCTTTCTGAGGGGCACCCAGGCTATTCACTGGTAGGGCTGCATCAGGACCCCTCCCACCCCCACCCTGCCCCACCGTCAGATCCTGGGGATGCTCCCTCACATGGCAACAGCGACTTTGCAGAGGTGACAGGGACTTAGTGGAGGTGACTGCAGAGCTTGATGGGAAGAGATCAGCTGGGTGGTGCTGGTGGATCCTCCCGGTCATCACGGGAGACTCCGGCAGAAGGAGACGGCGGTATGGTGGTCCAAGATGCTGCTGGCAGAGCTGGAGATGGAGGAAGGGTCCCGGAGGCAAGGGATGGTGGGGCAAGGGGGCAAACAGATGTCCCCTGAAGCCTTGGGAGGGGCCGCGGCCCTCCCAGCCCAGGACTCAGAGAAACTGACTTCAGACCTGTGGCCTCTGAGCTCTCCGGGGAGACATCTGGGGGAGTGAGCCCTTGGTGGTAACGTGTAGCAGGCGCCCTGGGAAGCTGATCCGTATGCCAGGGCCACTGTCCACACAGCCTGCTCACCACGGGGGAGCACACTCGCTGCTCCCAGCTCCGGTTGTCTCTCCTCATGTTGGCTGCCTGGGGGCCCTGCGCTCCCCGCTCTGGCTTGCCA
>ML107647.1:0-50288 GCA_003697995.1 Taxidea taxus jeffersonii | reverse complement strand
GATGCCTGCACGAACCCCAACTGCAACCAGCTGCCCTCCTCCCCCGTCCCCTGCACGGCCCTTCCTTGTCTCTCCTGTCCTTCAGTAGATGAACCGAAGAGAAGAGGAAGAGCAAAGCCTTGTAAATTTAATTTCTAATATATTTCTTTTTCTTAGTAGTTGAATAACAGCTCCAAGAAATATATCTACATCTATATCTATGCCTTTTATGACTGATTAAGAAAGATCATCATAAAACAAATTTAACACCAAAAGAGTTACTTGTTTTAAAGGATTTCAATTTTTTTTTATGTATTTGACAGAGATCACAAGTCGGCAGAGAGGCAGGCGGGGGGAGGGGAACAGGCTCCCTGCTGAGCAGAGAGCCCGACTTGGGGCTCGATCCCAGGACCCAGAGATCACGACCTGAGCCGAAGGCAGAGGCTTCACCCACTGAGCCACCCAGGCGCCCCTCAAAAGAGTAATATTTTTTAAATTATAAAGTATCTATATATTTTTCAAATTTGAAAAATACTTGTCCAGGGGAATGGTGGATTCCCATTGGCCTTTACTTCCTGAGGTACCTTCAGGGTGCGCTGTGGTCTGAATGTGTCCCCTCAAAATTTCTACGTTGAAACCAAAATGTCAAGGTGATGACAGTAGCACCTGGGACCCCAAGATGGGATGAGTGTCCTCATGAAAGACACCTCAGGAAAATACAATTAAATTAAATTAAAACAGAAGAGGCCCCCGAGAGCCCCCGGACCCCTCCCAGCACGTGAGGACACAACCAGAGGACGTCCCTGAGCCGGGAAGCAGGCTGGCACCAGATCTGGGTCTGCCGGAACCTGGACCTTGGACACCCAGCCTCCAGAGCCACGAGAAGCCAACGTCTCCTGTTTGTAAGCTCCTGGGTTGCGGTGTTTGCCACAGCAGCCCAGCCAGACCAAGATGATGTATTTCCTAAGCTCGACAACCACACATCAAAGATTGATTTACTGGACCAAGTGCGGAGCCGAAATGGCAGCTTGGGCTTTTGTAGGTGTGTGTCCGTGGGGCATTGTGTGTTTATGTCAACGTTTTAAAAGAGGCCTTCGGGGGGAAGGAGGCTGAGAATGCGGAGGGGCAGCCGGAGGAGAAGGGAGAGAGGAAGAAACAAGAGGGGCCACGCAGAACTTCTGCTCCGCCGGCCGGTGGCCAGTCCTTCTGCGACATGGCGCTTTCCCCCTTCCAGGTGTCTCTTGAGTTTAACAAGCAGCACGGCACGGGGCTGGTCCCGAGTCTCAGAGTCAGAGATTCAACTTGGAAACAACGAGCAGGCTTTCCCGCACCCTGCCAATGTTTCCTTCCGAGGGAAGCGTTTCCTCCTGAGGGGCTCTTGGCGGCAAAGGAGCGAGAACGGGAAACATGCGAGTCAGCCACCCTCAGAATAAGGAAAGGCAATCACCCCCGTGCCCGTGGGGATGACGGGCGCCCCTGGGTGGCCCAGGGGACACTCTATTACCTGTGTAATATCAGCCTGTGCAGCCCGATCGATAGACACCAGAACCCTTCCCGGGGAGGAAAGTAACTGCTGAATGGATGAAGCCAGAATTCATACTAATGCCTTGGAGCTGATCTCTTCTCGTGACTTATGTCGCAAACAGATAACGAGCGAAGTGTTTTCCTGTCTCTGATGTTAACACGTGGGGATAATCTACGATGCCGTCACCGTAGCTTTGAAGCATCGACGAGGCCTCCGACAGGGAGCCCGCGTGTTGGGAAGCTCTGTGCCATGCGGGGCGGCTGACCAGGGCCTGGGGCAGCACTCCCAACGTCGCCACCCCTGGCTCAGCCCAGCTGGGACGCCCAATGACCACGGGCTCCCATGAGGAAGTTCGTAACAGCATCACGCAGTTTATCAGGATGTCCTGTAACATTGCTCTTCTGCGAAGAGGATCGAGCTGGGCCATGGACACGTCCTGGGTTTTAGTGGGGCTCACACATTTTGGAAAACAGTTTTTCAAGTGAATGGGATGAAATCTTAACCAAAATGGCACTCTGGGGGCGCCTGGGTGGCTCTGTGGGTGAAGCGTCCGCTCTTACTGCGTGTTCAGGTCGCGATCTCGGGGCTGTGACCTGGAGCCCCGCTGAGTGTGGAGCCTGCTTGAGATTCTCTCCCTCTTCTCCTCCTTCCCTGCCATGCTTGCTCGCTCTCTCACTCTCTAAAGTAAATGAATGGTTCTTAAAAGACAAGTCATCCCACGTCTGGGTAGTATTGGATGTACTGACCTTGAAGATCTTGCAGCTTAATTAAGCAGACAGAGATACTGAAAATCAAATATTTCAAAAGAGTTGCCAAAAATAATGTTTGGGTGACTCTCCAGCGTGGGTAACCCAGCGCCATCAGGAGCTTGTCGTGGAGAACACGCTGGTTTCACGTTTCCTTACTTCCGTATGACTTTCTCCCGTTCTCCATCCTCCACATCGGCCACATGGCCTGGTGTTGACAGTCACCACAGGCAGCAATTTGGAAGGCGCCTCGGGAGGTGTCCGAGCCCTGCTTTGGTGCAAAAGGAAGTGAGACAGTGGGGCCACGGGGACCACAGGCTGACTCCACGACACATCACAGAGCTTCGTCTGGGCCAGACAGTGCCAACCTTGCACAGCCTCCCCACGCTCTGAGCGACGACTTCACTTCGTTCTAAATCAAGATCGTTCCTCCCCCTCTCGAGGGAAGATCACGGCAGAGACATGCCCACGAAGGCAGAAGGGCACGTGAATCCTACGAAGCCCGGGACTGGAGCCACAGCTCATCACTCCCTCCCCAGGAGCCCTTAGCAAACTGCCTAGTCTTCGGAGCCCCGGGGCATCTGACCGCACACGGAAGATAATCATGCTCATCCTGCGGGCTGTCTCGGGGCTCCCACATGGGATGTGGTGTGCTGGGCGTGGGGCTGCTGTGTGCCCACGGGGAACAGTCAGCTCTGTCTCCCTCAAAACATTTGAAGGATGACCCAGAAAGAAAACACGACTCACGAGGAGTAAAACTAAAGCATTTGATACCAAAATAATAATAAAGGACTACTCCTAATGCATAAAAAGAGGGGGGGATTGGGTATATAGAAGACCACAGTGCGAGAGCTCACAGTGGACACCAGAGAAGCTATCATGGGGTTTCTAAATATTTACAAAAACATTCCAATCTATTTTTATTTTATTTGCAGGGCGGGGTGTCTCTATATCAATTTATGCTTCTAGAAAATGAATAGACCTTTTAAAATTAACATCTGAAACAAAACTACATGATGAAAAATCATAAGATTTTGGCGAAGGATCACTCAAACTGAAACACCAGAAAGGGGCTATATTTGTCCCATGTCATTTTGGTGATGGAACTGTTCCCATTTTGGAGTCGAGAACTATTTCACCAGGCCCTAAAATCCCACCATCTCTTTATATTCCCCTAGGGCGCACTTTCTATAATATTAACCCGCCGCCGATCAGTGCTTAGATTGAAATTTTTGGTATGAGAATGGCCATTTACCAGACTAGCACCAAATGAACTCAGATTATAGGCTATAATGCCTTTTAAATGAAATTGCAGTGTAAGCCACAAAATTTGTAGCATTCACGGTTATGAGGAGAAAATAAATTGTTAGCTTGTGCAAAGACTGGCGATTTGACACTATGCAAATATTGTCTGAATGCTTTTAGCCCCTGCCTATAATATTTCTAACCTACTTCCTTAGAGCGAGTGTAAACAGGAAACCTAATGAGGCTGAACTAGGAGCCGCAGACTGATGGGCAATCACGAGCAAGACGCTCACACTTAACGCCAATTAAGGATAATGAACATTTATCCACAGTAGAAAAAGAAAAGCATCTTCTCTGAATGTCAAGAAATCTGACAAGCTCTTTCAAATTGAAAAACCAGGGGCATAAATCGCACCGAAATCCATGCTTCTCGGGTTCTTGGTTCAGCTTTTGGACGATTATCTGTGGAGAGCTTGATTACAATTATTATTTACTCGAGGTTCAGAAGTCCTCCATGTGAGGGTAACCATTCTAGGCATGACATCCAATCTCCTGGGGGAGTGTGTGCCCTTTACCCATTCCCAGAAGGAGGGCAAATTGTAAAATTGAGAAAATGCCATTTGGGTCCAGCATTAATGTTTTAGTTAAGACAGAAGAAAAGGGAAACAGATTTATCTGGTGACTTAGCATCTAGAATTAGGGAGAATGAGACAGGAAAATGTAGTCCTAAAAAAAACACCTCAATCCGGAATGCTCTACCAAAAACTGGATTCTTAGCCTGAGGCACTGTCTGCTTCTTTGCCTTTGTGTTTCAGATTCATAATAAAATTCAAATATTTCAGTGACATCAAATTCTTAGGGATAATGGCCACTGAATTCATACTGTGTTTTTACATTTTAAAACACACTTTATTTTTAGAGGACTTTTAGATTCATAATCAAATTGAACGGAAAGTACAGAGAATTTCTAAATTCCCCCCTTTTCCCCACACGCATAGCCTCCCCATTGTCAATATGCTGTGCCTGAGTGGAATATTTGTTACAGCGATGAACCTACATCAACATATCGTCAACCGAAGTCCATACCTGACATTAGAGGAGACTTTTGGTGTTGTACAAGCTATGTTTGGGCAAACGTATAATGACACGTATCCACCATTCTAGTATCACACGTACAGACACTCACTGTCCTAGAAGTCCCCCATGCTGTCCCATTCATCCCCCTTCCTTTCAAGCCCTGGCAACCACTGATTATTTTCTGTCTCCATAGTTTTGTCTTCTCCAGAATGTCATAGAGTTGGAATCCTACAGCGTGTAGACCTTTCAGATCAGCATCTTTCACTGAGTAATATGCATTTTAAGCTTCCTCCATGTCTCTTCATGGCTTCAGTACTCATTTCGTTTTAGTGTTGGGTGGACCATGTTTATCCATCCACCTAATGGAAGGCATTCTGGTTACTTCCCAGTTTTGGAAATCATGAATGAAATTACTGTACACATCTGTGTGCAGGTGTTTGTGTGAATGTAAGTTTTCAACTCCCTTAAGTGAACACTAAGGAGCATGATTGCTGGGTCTTATAGTAAAAGAACGTTTAGGTTACAAGAAACCACAAACTTGACTCGCAAAATGCCTGTACCAATTTGGATTCCCACCAGCAATGACTGAGAGTTTCTGCTGCCTTACATCCTCACGGGCATTCAGTATTTTCAGCATTCTGGGTGTTGACCATCCTAATAAGTGTGTAGGAAAATCGCACTATTGTTTCATTTTGCTTTTTTTTGATGACTTATGATGTGACTCTCAATGTCAGTTTAACTTGCTTTTCCTATGCTTATTTTCCATCTGAGTATCCTCTTTGGTGGGGTGTCTGTTCAGATCTGTTGCCCATTTTTAAATCAGGTTGCTCATTTTCTTATTGCTGGATTTTAAGAGTTCTTTGTATATTTTATCAGATGTGTCTTTTCCAAAAATTTTCTCCCAGTCTGTGGCTTATCGCCTTATGTTCTTGGCAGTGTCTTTTGCAAAGCAGAAGATTTTAATTTTGTCTATTCTCTCATGGATCATCTCCCTGGCATTGTATCAAAAAAGTCATCCCCAAACCCAAAGTCATCTAGCTTTTCTCCTGCATCATCTTCTAGAGGTTTTAAATTTAGGTTAGTAATCTGTTTTGACTTCATTTTTTGTGAATGTTGTAGGCCTGGGTCTAGATTAATTTTTTTGCATGTGGAGGTGCAGTTGTGGAAAAGACTGCATTTCTCTGTTGCCTTTGCTCCTTGGTCGAAGATTAGCTTACAATATTTGTAGGTCTGCACTATTGCATCTGTCTATTTCTTTTTTCGCCAATACCACATTGTCTTGATGTTGAGAAGTGCCAATCCTCCAATGAGTTCTTCCTCTTCAGTAGTGTTGGCTACTCTGAGTCTTTTGCATCTCTCTCTAAACTTGAGAGTGAGTCTGTTGACATCCACACCATAACCTCCTAAGCTCTTCATTGGGGATTCTGTGGAATCTGGTAAAAGACCTGACATCTTGACAAAGTTGAGTCTTCCTGTCCACAGATGTGGAATCTCTCTCCATTTGTTTAGTTACTTGATTTCATTCATTAGAGTGGTTGTCGTCAGAAACTCTTGTTAGATTTATACTTAAATATTTCATTTCTGGGGTGCTATGCAAATGCTATTGTATTTCTTATTTTAAATTCCATTTGTTCATTGCTATATAAGAAAGTGATTGATGTGTGTATATGAACTCTATTTTCTGCATCCTTGCTATAATATCTCATTAGTTCCAGGATGCTTTTTTCCCCCACCTTGGTAAATTTTTTTCGGATCTTATTAACTTTCTGGAAATGTATTTCACCCTATGACACTCTTTAAAATCACAAAGATATTTGAATTAAAAGGATTATTGAATTTTCACCAAGAGGTAAAATGACTGTCCCAAGTTAAGTTAAGGACATTTCATTCAGTGTGTCACAGGAGGTGTTTTCCTAGTTCTCTTGATGCTGAAAGCCACCACAATTGAATTCTTTGTGTCACTGCCAGCAATTCTTTATAAGCAGAGTTATCATCCCTACTGCTCATTCAGATGGTCATGCACTCAGCATGAGGCATCCTAGCATCACAGCATGCCTGGAGATCCCCACCCCCCATGGTGGGACTTAAGCCAGCTGACATTATCACCTCTGTCCTCACATTCACATTGTGAAATAGTTCCATCAAGGTTCACTTCTAGTAACTTGCACCACAAACAATCTTTTCTTTAAAAAAAAGGGGGGAAAAAAAGGAAAATTGAACTTCACCAAAAATTAGACTTTAACATCTATGACCTGGTCAGATTCATGGGTGTAGGCTTCGTGAGTGCACACAGGGCCCCTCTCCAGAACAGCCTGACCTTAGTTAATGTTCTGCTGGCACTGTCTAAAAATTGTTAATCTGTCTCGAGCAAGGGACCCTGCATTTTCATCTTGCACTGGGGGTCAGAAATCATGTAACCAGTCCTGCATAAACTCAAATGTTGGCAAAGCACCTGGGGTTGTTGGAGGGCTCCTTAAAAAAAAAAATTCAAGAAGTCTCAGATTTTTCATGAACTATTTTGCTTAACCTGGGGCTTTATTCTGGGTTATTCAAAATTCCAAGAGAAATGAAGTAAATATAACTTGTATTCCAAATTCCATGAAATGCAACTAGAGATCTTTTGAATAAAGTAAGAATATATACCCTGTTTTGAATAATCTGTTAATAATTAACCAAGATTGCCTTACTTTTAAATTTTATTGTTTCATTTCCAAGCAAATTTAAAGTGGTTTCAAAACATATAAAGGCACTAGGATGAAGGGCAATGGAATAAAAAAAGGGAATGAGTTCATAGAAATTCGTGCTATAAAATCTGACATGGTTGTTAGAGCAGGCCTGGAAGAGGTCTGAGGACTTCCGAATGGCCAAGGTGGAAAGAAATGCATCAGTTTTCTGTTTCAAAATGTCCCAGGTCCACAAAGTCAGCCCCTGGAAAGTCAAGTTCATGGAGTCACAAGGGGTATTCTGTGAAGAAGAGGGCTTTCGTCTGTTTGATCTAGGACGAGGTCCACTATCCTATAATAGTCTCTGCCACCACCTGCCTCCAACAAGGACATGTTGAAATGGTGGGACTTGTTGAAATGTCCCAACAAGAGGGACATGTTGCTCAGAGGAAGTGCAGGGTCACAGCTGTCCCCGGCACTCCACTATGAAACACAATTTTCCTTTGTAGTGACATCGTGGACACAACTTCCTGAAACAAAATCCCCACGATAAAGGTCGTGGTTACACGGGTGCCACAATTGCGTGAAGTTCTGCGTTTAAGGTTTGTGAGGGATGACAACACAAAAATACAATTCAGTGAAAGGGATTTCATGACCCCAAATGACATCATCTATATTCTTCTAATCTTTGAGGACCCGTGAAAAGCATGGAACATCTCCCCAGAGAAGGGCAATTCAATACGCCCCAAATTTATAGAGCATTTCAGGGCACTATGGTTCTGGCTTAAAGCAGATACCTGAATTACTGTCTGGTAATGTGTGCTCCAAATGACCAGCCTCTAATCTAGAAACGTAGATTTCAAGTACTTCAAGAAATTCCTCATAAATGTCATGTCCCACAACCTAGATTCTGATAAGTACGGCGCAGTGTGGATATGGGTATCATGTTTTCTAGCAAGATCACTGTGTGTAGATAACTCAGACTTTTGATTAAGAACACAATTTGACAGTGACAATTTTATCACATACATTTTTTTTCCTAAGCAAAACTGTCAATTCTAAATAGTAAAATTCTCTGAAGTCAAGATTTTTCATATTCAATATATATATGAATACCATATGTAAATATATACACAAATACATCTATATATAATATATGAATTTATATACTTGTCAGTGTAACGGCTGTGAATTTAGTGTAGCTGGAGTAAAAATACTATCTCCGCAATTAAAAGAAGAAAAAAAATCCTGCCAGGTGATAATGCTATAACCAATATTTTTCAGAAGAGTTTGTGTGATGAGCCCAAATCCAGAGGTTGGAACCCAGTCTCCTCAGTCCTGGTTCTACATTTGTAAAGAAGTGCTAAGAGATACTTCCAAACAGATGCCAAGACCCTTGCAACGGTACTCATTCTAAACACTCTTCATCATCACTTTTTCTCTCTTCAGTTCTGCATTATTTCTCATCAAAATTTTCATATATGTAAATATTAAAACAAATTAGATTTTATGACTCAAGGAAGATCAGATTATTTTAACCAGTAGCCTCTGCTTTTTAAAATCAGTATTTTTCTAACATGCTAATTTAAATTTAATTTAATTTAACTGAAAATATAATGATTCCTTTGTAAGAGTTCCTAGTAAAGAATTATATTTTCTACTTTATAGCTAGTGTAAAAAGTTTAAAATGGATTACATTTATAATGTCTTCAATTTCTAAAATGATATTAAGCCATTTTCCCAGGTCAGAAAATTGATTTGGCCCTCCACTTCTCCTTAGCCTCAATCATGAAAAATAGGGATTCTGATATATTCAACTCTTATCCCTACCAGCATTATTCTGCTTGACTGTGGTGAAAATATCTTATTCTAGCAGAATACCGTGGGTTTTGCCAGTGGGTTCCAATAAGTCAAGGCATTCATGGCAATGGATAAGTAACTCTAAGTGTGGCAATTGGATTTAAGTCACCCTAAGTGTGACTGAATCCCACAGCCTCGTTCGTGTCATCGTTAAGTAACTGTCAACTTTGTCCAGGAAGGAAAAGGAGAGATTCATCCACTGGGTAGTAATGAAAGTTGTCCAATAATGTTACGTACTCCATAAGGGCTTGAAAATTTTGGTTTGTTCTTCTGAAGACTCAGCATGGTCCTGGGATGCCTGGCTCAGTGGGTTAAAGCCTCTGCCTTTGGCTCAGGGCATGATCCCAGGGTCCTGGGATCGAGCCCCACATCGAGCTCTCTGCTCAGTGGGGAGACTGCTTCCTCCCTCTCTCTCTGCCTGCCTCTCTGCCTGCTTGTGATCTCTCTCTCTCTGTCAAATAAATAAAATAAAATCTTAAAAAAAAAAGACTCAGCATGGTCCAGATCACACTGATGACCAATAAAATTCAATGAGCTTGGAGTTGAGAGGTCAAAGTGGCAGTAGACTCCTGATAACTATTTTTGAGTCTGGATATAAGTATGTGTTACTTAATAAAGCAATCTTTATGAATTCTTTATGAAAAGAACCCTGGATTTGGAGTCACAATATCTGTGTTCAAGACCCACTTCTTTTTTTTTTTTTAAGATTTTTATTTATTTATTTGACAGACAGATCACAAGTAGGCAGAGAAGCAGGCAGAGAGAGAGGAGGAAGCAGGCTCCCCACTGAGCAGAGAGCCCAATTTGGGGCTCGATATGGGGCTTGATCCCAAGACCCTGGGATCACGACCCGAGCCGAAGGCAGAGGCTTAACCCACTGAGCCACCCAGGCGCCCCAAGACCCACTTCTGACACTATCTGTTCACCAGCAACTGACTTAGTTAGCTATCCTGAACTTATTTCTCATTAGTAATGGAAGTAATAGTGTCCGGCTCGAAGAATGTTTGTGAGACCCAACTGAGATCATTTTTATCCATACAAAGGAAATTTATCTTTATTATAAGCAACAAGAATCTCAGAAGAAAAGAAAATATTTCTCACTTCAGATCTCTATAAAGGAAACAGGGCATCTTTCACTCAATTTGCAAATAAAGGTCCTCATTTGAACCAACTTATGGCAACTCATTAAATTCACTTATCAATTCTTTTTGTTGTTGTTGGAGTAGAGTTGATAGTACAATGTTATATTAGTTTCACGTGTAAATAGTGATTTGACAATTTTATACATTATGCTATGCTCACCGCAGTAACGGTAGTTACCATCTGTAGACTTAGAAAACTCAAACATCTAGAAAATTAACAGAAAGTATGTAGTACCAAGTAAATCTGTAGATTCAAAGTGATCCTAGTCAGAATTGCGGCATGTGTGTTGTAGACACGGACAAGCTTGTTCTAAAATGTATGGGACATGCCATAATTTCCTATGGCAACCTTGAAAAAGAACAAAACTGGAAAAATGCAAGTAACTGGATCTTAAGACTTATTTTAAAGCTAGAATAATCAAATCTCTATGATAATGTACAGTTTTGACTGCTTGATAAGTAGTCACTGACAAAATATAACTTTCAGAAGCAGACTTACAGTCATGTGATTTATGGCAAAGTCGTTACTGTAAGGAAATGGATAGAATATAGAGTTTTCCAAAAAAGGTGTAGGTACATATGAGAAAAAACAAACAAATCCTGAGGAGAATTAACACCGTGCATAAAATGTTCCATACCAAATGGAGTGTATCTTCATATGAGAATGGTAATACAGTAATGTTTTTGGAATAGTGAAAAGCTATGTGTCTCAATTCTTTAATATATTCTCAACTAACAGACTTCTATACAAGATTTCATCTGTTTTCAAACTAAACTTGACTCCTATTGTCTCAATGATTCAGAGACTGGAGTTATTTGCCATGGGCAGACGGATGACTAAGTTGTATCCCATTACTAGTCACTTTTACCGAAACCTCCCCATCCTAAGGAATTTTCATCTTGTAAATGTTTTGCTTATATTTAGAACAATCTGTATATATATATTTTTTAAGATTTTATTTATTTGACACAGAGAGAGGACAAGTAGGCAGAGCTGCAGGCAGATGCAGAGGGAGAAGCAGACTCTCTGCTGAGCAGGGAGCCTGATGTGGGTCTCGATCCCAGGCCCCTGAGATCATGACCTGAGCCGAAGGCAGATGCTTCACTGACTGAGTCACCCCAGTGTCCCAAACAAATTGTATATTCTAGAAAATGGTGGTAGTTAGGAACAATTTCTCAAAATGCATATCACAGATTCAGCTGTATATTACAGAAAACCCAAAGCACTAGGATTTTATCTCATGTAGAGAAGTCAGGAAGACCAGCCATGGACAAATGACAATCCAGTGACATCCTAAGCATTCCTCCAGAACTCTGTCTTTGTGATGTCCGGTGTTGGCTTGTCCTCCTTGTGAACCATGATGACTGAATAGGTCTCCAATGGCTGCGTCCAGTTCTAGGCAGCAAGATGCTAGAGGGGCAGAGAAGGGTGAGCACAGGAGACTCCCTGAACATGCCAACATGTGCTCTGGGGAATGCAGAAGGCGGTGAAGAGGCACGTGCTGGGGGAGAACAGGAGCTCACCGACCATGGAGCGTGGCATCTAGAAAGTCAGTGGACAGAATGACTGCACAGGCATGTTTGCACATACATCACAATCAGGACTAATTTTTGGCACTGGATTTGGCTCATTGATGTCCCTGGGAAGGGCGGCCTTGTGACTACGATGCGGGCAAACCCTGATGTTAGTGGATTTCATAGAAAGTCAGAGCAGAGAAATTGGAGGTTAGATGTAGAGAGAACCCTTTCAAAGGTTTTGCTCTAAGAGAAGAAGTGAAGGTGAGTGGTAGCTGGAGGGAAAGTGAAGTCGAGGGTTTTCTTGTGTGTCTGTGTTTCCCCCATGGGAGGACGAGGATTGTGCCCATGCCCTGAAGAGCAGGACCAGAGTCGTTGGGTATGTGGGGGGATCACTCAAGTTAATGCTCTGTTGATGCCATCTTGAATTCTTAAGAATTCCTCTTGAACTTGGTTTAGGAAGTAGAGTCCAGTGGATGAGGAGCACGCTTGGTGCTGAGGAGGCAGGTGCTCTGTGCTTGTCTGAAGAGCTCCCTGTCTTCCCCATCGGCATGCAGCACTCAGGATGTCCAGCGAGACGAGTGGCGCCTAGAAGTTCTGCAACACCCACAGGGAGAATAGGCCAGTGGGTTATGGTCAGTTCAGCCAGTCCCCAACGCCACACTTCCCTTTAGGACAGAGTTGTCTCTGGATGCAGGAGGAAGATGACACATTCTCAAACAAAAACAACCCAGCCAGTTTTTTCTTTCTTGCTCCTGGAACTTGCCTGCATTAGCTAACCTAATAAGCTGCCAAAGATGCCAGTGACAGAAATGGAGGAGCGGGGCAGCCCCCCTTGCTTGTCTTCCCTCTCTTTCCCTCCTTTCTTACTCATCAGTGACACTGAAGGTGTTGGTACCAAGTGCATGCCAGGAAGGGAAATGAAAACAGTGGCATTCCTTTGTGCAGTGTTCCCACCATGCTGCTAAGAATGGAAAACGGAATGCACACACATGCTGTGAAATACAGATTTTTAACCATGTGTTGTGAAATCTGATAGAAGGTGAAACACGTGGGTCCCATCCATAGGTGCCAAAATCATGAGGAAAATGAAAACCATTTCCAATTTCCTAGCAGATAGCAACATAAATGCATTTCAAAGAGAACACTGGGTGCTCCAGGATGCCCTTGGCCACACTGTTGGACAACACAACAGGTACACAGTAATGAAACAAGGACTTTGAAAAACATGTGTTCTATGAACTATTAAACCAGTGACAGTTTCCTCAAGTCTTTTTCACAAATGATGTCTCTCTTGTCAATTGTTTCATGGAATAATTCCTAAGAGAATTTTGACAATGGTTCCAACAGGACCCAGACAAAAAGAAGTGGTCTGGAGAATTTTTTTTTTTTTTTTTTTTTTTTTTAGCAGAAACAGTGCTTTTATCAGAACACTAACAAGAGGGAAACAGAACTTGGGAAACAACCCTTGTGGTTTCCTTAACATCAATGCTTGTTTACCAACACAACCCCAGACCTACATTACCATTCCCAACCCCTAGACAAAGGTAGATTCAGAAGTCCGATCACCTGCTGCTGCACCCCATGAGGACACCCAACACAGAACTCCCACCTCCCAGACCCCTTCAGTGCCATCCTATGAGAGGTTCTGCCCTGAATCCCCCGTACTGAGACCCTCTTGAATTCCCCCGGAGTCCTTTTCACTTGACTGCAGCTGGGTAAATTAGCCCTCTCTTGACTACAAGTATATTTTTGGCCATGTCTGGTGGGTAAACTTCAAAACTAATGCTTAAAATCTCAACCTGAAAAGACATGAAAATGGATGGGCAAAAGCTTAATTCAAGCTCATGTGATAAATAAAATGGAATTTTGATTTTGATGCCTTCCTGCTTTCATTTTCATTAATAAGTTGGATAAACAAAACAAAGGCCAATTTCACCTCTCTTAAAACTTATGAATGTTGGGGGCACCTGGGTGGCTCAGTTGATTAATTGTTAGCTTAATCCCAGGGTCCAGAATCAAGCCCCACATAGGGCTCCCTGCTCAGCAGGGAGTCTGCTTCTCCCTCTTCCTCTGCCATCCCCCCCAATGCCTGTGTGCCTGCCTCTCTCTCTCTCAAAAAAATCCAAAAACTGGGGTGCCTGGGTGGCTTAGTGGGTTAAAGCCTCTGCCTTCCACTCAGGTCATGATTTCAGGGTCCTGGGATCGAGCCCCGCATCTGGGTCTCTACTCAGTGGGGAGACTGCTTCCTCCTCTCTCTCTCTCTGCCTGCCTCTATGCCTACTTGTGATCTCTGTCTGTCAAATAAATAAATAAAATATTTTTTTAAAAACCCAAAAAACAAAAAAACAGAACAAAACAAAAAACTTTCAAAAACATTAAGAAAGTTGAATTGGGAAGGAAATAAGTGAGTTTTTAATTTTTTAGTATGCCTTGCAAGCATTGCATAGCTTTCATATCAGGTAGAAATTTCCTAGGAAATTTCTGAGCTTTGTTTTGGATTCATTTCTTTAGCCCGTCACCCAGGTAAGTCCTGAGTACACGCAGACTACTCCTGGCATGACTTCTTGACCCAGAATCACCTTTATTTGATTTCTACAGACGGGAATTATGGTATATTTCTTATGTGTCACGTCCCTCTGGAATAACGGATGTTGATTCATACTGTTTGGAAAATAAAATCACGGCACACCTTTTCCAGACCCGCTGTGAAGCGCTGGCTCCGGTCGTCGATCTCACCTTTGAGACACGTCGCCTTTGAGACACGTTTGCCCCCAAGTGCTTCTCCTGGTCCTGATTCTTAATTGTTGTTATTTTGCAGTGTAAAATATTGATGACATTGGTCAAAAAGATTGACAGTGGCAGGAATTGTTATTAACCAGACAGTTGGATGCAACTTACATTTCAATACCACTCAGAGGAAGCACAAGCCCTGGGGGAGCCTCTTTCTCATTCTCTTCCAAATAGGCAGAAGTTAACCCTTTCAGAAGTTGCTTTGCAATTTCCCTTTCTTTTCTTTTTCCTTTGAGCAATTAAAGTGCCACTTATTGATTTCTACCATGAAACATAAAAGGACTCATTATTTATCAAGTTGGAGGTTGGAGAGCATCCAGCAAGCTCAAAATAACCAACAAGGACTCATTAGTCCTTCAAGGACCAAGGGCAGGAACAAAGTACCACCTGGAGAAGAGCAAACATCTAGGAATGTGAAGATTGACCTTGGGAAGACACAAAAGGCAGAGGAGCAGAGAGAAGGATTGCACAGAGTGGAGAGAAGAGTGGCTCTCTCTCCACACCCCCAACAGACACACACACAGACACACACTTGGGGCAGGAAACTTAATCATATAGGCTAAACAGTTAGGGAATCATTTGCCTATCTGTGTCTTTGTACAGCTGATGAAATCTGATTGCTGAAGTTTCTTCTGAATGGCCTTGTTGCCTGTGGCTAGTACAAAAAGTTTATCCATATGGCACAGGTTAGTATGAATTACTTTCACTTCTGTGCAATGATGGTTGTTAATGCTGCTTATAATCAATACAATGGACTGAAGGGCAGCAGTGGACTGAGAGAGAAATAAGCCTACCAGCCAACCCTTCTGCTTCCTTCCCAGACCCAGCCTCACTCACAGAAAATACAGGAGACGGGATATTCCCGAAGGACTGAGTCTCCAGGATCTCAGTGCAATCACTCAGCACCCCAGGGCGGTTGTGAAAGCCCACTTCTCACCGACTGTGGAATCACCAGGTTGGGTGCAGTTACAGCTGTCGCCATATGAGCTGTGAAAGGAAAATCATCCCGAAGTGTGTGAACGAGGCAAATTCCAGACAGAATGGAAGCCCTTCCGAGGTGGCAACGAGCAGGGGAGGCCAGGGAATCCCCCATCTCTCACCAGTTCTCAGAATGATCATGGTGGAGAAAGCCCAACCTGACTTTGAGACCCTCATTCTGTTTCTGGCCCCTTCCTCAGTAATGAGTGATATCACATTCAGAAACATCTCATCTTCTAATTCTGATCTTTAAGAAAAACCAGAATAACAAAGGGCACAGAGAGTAGGTCCTGAAACCCACACTCCGGCTCGTGTCCCCATGACTGACCGAGCCGCTGGAGACGGTCTCCTGGAGGTCTCACACATGGCCTACCACCTACGCCCTTGTGCTTATTTTGTGATTCAGTTCTATTCCGAGATTTCTTTGTCCGGTCGATGAAGATGCAGCTTGCTCACACCTCTCTCGTCTTCCCGGATCTCTTGCACTCCTCATGACATAACCATGTAATCACTCTCGGTTGTCCGTCTTTCATCTGTTCCTAATTTATCATATATTCCTCCACCTCCACATCGTCCCTGACAAACTTCACACAGCAGCTCTGACTCCTAACTCAGGACCACGAGACTGTTACCAACTTCCCCCTTCTCACTTTTCAACTATCTGCCAATTTTCCTTTGACTTTCACAGAGTGACTTTCATCTGTATTATTTTTATGATAAAAAAAGAAATGGCAGGATTTGTCTATAGACTAATTTTAAAAGAAAACAATCAATAGACAGCACTGATACTATTAGCAAAGCCCAAGGTTTGGTTGATGTTCAAGTGTCCAGGGCCACCATCTATGTGCAGCCACAAAGAAAGACTTCAAATACACGTATCTGTCTTGAGATGCACTGAGGGCTCAGATCTCGCCAGAGGGCCATTTGCTCCATATGTGAACCGTAATTCTTTAGAAAATTGTTGTTCTTGGGTCTTCTGGTCCTGTTACCTATATCTGGTTACCTGTGTCTCATAATCAGTCACCATTTACCTTCTTCACTTGAACCTAATATGTTTTTACTCAATGTGTAAAAGTAAATTAAAAAAGAAAAACATGAAATAGTGATGGCTTGCCGTATTCTTTCCATCACTACGATTCTATTCTACATTTTCACCTGAACTCTATTGGCTTTGTCTCTTACCCTGGATCAGGTACATTAGATGTGGTTGGACTATGACCTTCACTAATGCACTATTTAAGTTTTATTTGACTTTTACAAGCTATAGGCTGTGTATGCTATAACCTCATTTTTGTGTTTGAGGCTTCAACTATACTCGATTTTTGGAAAGTCCCCTAATTGATTTTACACTTCCTTCTAGAAGCTTCTACCTGGGTCCCCAGATATATCACAGACCCACCCTCTGTGCAACACCCACCTGGACACTCATCCTTGCTTGCATTTGACTTGGGAATGACAGGCACCTATGTGAACAGGAAGCTCAGATTGCCTTCTGTGTCACGAACAATACCTTTGTCTCTGATCCAGGAGTTTCATGTCTGCTACGGTCTGTGTCCCCCAAACTGATAGGTTGAAACTTATCCCTCAATGTGTGTTAGGAGTTGGGGCCTCCAACAGGTGCTTAGGCCATGAGGTAGGGCCCTCATTAATGGTAATCGTGCCTTTATAATAGACCCCAGACCACCTCTTGCCCCTCTACACATGCCGTGATCCACGGGCTAGAAGTCTGAGGTCAGGGGTCACCATGGCCAGGGTTCCATGAGAGATGTGGGTGGCCCTCCTCCAGCACCATGAAAGGAACCGTCTGTCACTTACAATCACCCAGACTCTATTAAGTTGTTGGAGCAACCCAGACAGGCTAAGGTGATTCCAGGCTGTTGTCATTTCTGAAATTCACATGGGCTGACATGCTGGATTGCCATCAGATGCCGTCTCAGTCCCTCACATCCCTGACTTTGCCCCACTTAAATGCCTTCTGAATTTCCTGTCCAGCAGCACATCAAACTACGGAGGTATCAGGCTCCAGCCGGCGATGGACTTGTTGTATTTTTCATTTATCTTAATCGAAATTCAGAAGATTCTCTTATACAGAATTCTATGTTGAAAATACTCCACAAACCGAGTATGTTTATATATTGTCTCCCAGTACGGACATTGCTGCTGCGAGTGAGACACTAGACTTCTTTTCCTGATGTCCCCATTGTCTGCTTGCTGGTGCCTTTGACACATTCCTCTTGGGTGCTTCTGTCACCTCTGTTATACATGGTCTTATAGAATCATAGGATGATACGTCCTGGACTGTTAGTCCGTGACCAGATCTGATCCTTGGAAAGCCCTTAGCCCCCTTCGAGATGCAAGGCCTTTGTGCTGGGAAGTCTCAGGCCATAGGCTATTTTTTACCTAAGTAGGAAGTAGGAAGCTAAGATGGCAACGTGGGACCATCACAGGGAGGGCAAATGTTGGCATCCCGCATGCCCTGGTGCTAGGAGGTAACTGGGGCATTTCCAGGGTGACTTGGGATAAACACATGACTAGGAGCATCCAGAGTTCTTGGGACTGGGCAGGACCCAGACCATCTTCCTGATCACATAAGAGACTCGCCCTAAGGAGCTCTCGGGGAGTGGCAGGGAGGCGGCACCAGGACCTCGTGAACTTTAATAGAACTATTCTTTGCCTTCACTTATGGAGATGTACTCTTTCTAAGTTAAGCAAATACTTGGCCTCCCTTAGGTGCGGTCTGAACTTTTCATTTCTGCTGACCTCTTTGCCCATGTGGGGGTCTTTTTGCATTTATCCTCCCAGATATGGCTGTGCCGTCTCAACCCCGTCTTCTCATTTTGTTTGTAAACATCAGTACCAATCTCCATTTAGAATTATGTGCTTTTCATTAAATGTTTGTTAATCATATGGCTGGTGACTCTTCCTTCGTCATAGAGCTTGATGAAGGTGATGGGGCGATTTCTAGAGCCAGAGTTCGAGTGGTGCTGGAGTCGGTCAGGAACAAAGCGGTTGCCCCATGCCCTCTTGCAGGTCATGCATCTGCTGGGGTGAATAGAAAGCTTATCATCGCATGCCATGCAGAACCACCAAGTAATTCACTTAAACAATGGTTACATTTGTGCTTTCCCCATTTCCTGTGTCTCTAGTAATTTCACCCCTAGCACATCATTCATGACATGTAATCAATACATGCAAATCACTTCAGGGACCTTTTCTATCCTGAATTCATGAATCTACTTGGGCAAGAGACAAGCATACATGAAGGTCTCTTGGTTGAAGTCGCGAGGAGGATGGATAGTACAAAGTCCCACAGGCAGAAGTCCTTCGGTCACTGTCATGGCCCAGACAGTACGTGGCCCTATTGGCTTGCATTTGTAATTCAAGCGTTTTCCACTGAGATACATTTTGCACAAACGTGGGGTTTCTTTGTATCATTTGGTAACTATGATTATAATTATCATCATTATTATCACTACTGTTCATATTCTACATAGCAGTTTCTGGTTAAAAAATACAAATAAAGCGTATTTGTTTCTTTCGGAGGTCGAGATGTTTTATTCATTGTGGAATAAGAGTTGAAAATAATGCAGTAAAATCTCACCTGCACAGTCATCAATAAGAATTTGGTTTATGGCAGCACAATAAGAAACCAATGAGATCAGGTGTTCTGTTACGATGTAGCATAAAATATCCCTAAATCCTTAAGCTTTTGCCAAGAGCTGATTTATTCAAGGTCTGAAATAGATACAAATTAAGTTTAATATAATGCGATGCAGGCCAATCAGACTAGTATTGCATTAAATTGACCTAAATCAAATCATTTTTTATGAAATGAGCGTGCTGCCGTGTTTCCGAATTCTTATTACTATGAACAATGAGACGTTTTATGACTTTTCAGTTATTTTATTCCTTTGTTGCATAGTCCTGTTGGGCTACTTCTGAATGGTGTCAGTTTATTGGCATTATTAGGAGTTTCATTAATAAATAAACCTGAAATGAGAATGCTCTTCACAGGGGTGCCTACAGCACACACATCTGACTTTTCACAGCACACATCAGGTTTATCAGATGCTAATTACCTGATTAATTAATTAATAGCTGGAGGTTACACCGCGCATTGGCGGATCCACCGATACTGCATCTCTAATTCTCTAATAAGGTGGCATTAATTTAAGGGCATGTCCAAAGAAAGGGAGCGCTATCCACACGACTAGCTGACGTCTCTCCAGTGAGGGCCGGGAAGAGGTGACTGCTTGGGTGATTCATTTTCATCTGCACGTGAACTTCTCTGCATTTCTCACATGCATTTCTCTGGAGGAACAAGGACGATCTCTAAGTTCCCGTATGGAGAGATGTCCGGTCTGTATTTCTGAGAAAGGAGAAGTAGAGAACGGTGACCAACGCTCTTCCATCATACACGGTGTGCAGCATGCATATAAACAGAAAGGGCAAGACCCAAACTCATACATATTTGTATTTCTTTGTATCCGCGTGAAGAAATCTGGAACAGAAAGAACTCGGTAAAATGGATACATCAAAGACTCAAAAATGAGCAGCGTGGCTGGGGAAAGAGAAATCAGGGAGCCTCCTCCGTGTGTCTCTTTGGCCTCCTGCAGACTTTCAGACCAACCGACACAATGCAGAGTTGTGTGCATAGCGCCGCTCTCGGGACCTGCTCTGATCCCTTTTAGGAGCCCACGTCCTCAGACCCCGACTGCAGTGCGTGTAGGGTGCTCACGGCCTAAAGCCACAGACTATCCCGAAGAGTTAGCCTCACCTCCACCCGGGCTGCCTCCCCAGAAATGCCCGGGAGGGTCCAGTCAGGGCCGTCCCACGTCCACAGTGAACCCACAGGAGGGTGTGGGAGGCCCCTTGCCTCAGAGGGGACGGCGGAGCTCCGTGGACATCCCCGACCTCCGACTAAACACAGTGTGACGGTTTCCTTCCTCTGCTCTTGGCTGCTTCCCTCACTCCTTTCGGGTTTCCCCAGGAGCATGCTGCGTGACTCACATGAAGATCTCCACGGCACACTCAGCTTCTCAGGGACCCGACCTCAGCCGGAGTCTGTGGAGCTAAACTAAGGGGCGGAGAGCAGTGAGACAGCCTTAAAACGGAAGGACCTCCGCTCGAGTCAAACTGGGAAACCCTGCCTGAGGATGGTGTGATGCCATTCCCACTGTGTCTCCTCATTCCCTAATGAACCCATTTTATGGATGATCGCCAAAGGAAAGCTAAGTAAGGCGTGCGTGGTTGAATCAGGTCCCCATACCTCCTTTTTCACAACGAACACAACGATGACTTCGAGTGGATCTCTGTAAGGCCCGTGCCCTTTTATTTACATTTGCTATGGAATTCAGTTATACCAAAATGATTTCATTCGGGGCATACTTTTAAGAGCCGTTATCCAGCAGCGAGAACTTGACTGAAAAATAAACATGTTTAGGATTGACTCAAAGCAAGGAATTCCACTAGGTAAATGAAATAATAAGCCATCATCAATGATCACCCTAAGGGTATTTAAGGGGTTTCAGGGTCGATGGCTCCATTGCTTACAGTTGTATCAGGGAGGGGAAATTGCTGGATAGTTTGAGCAGCACGGAATGTGGCCATGATTCAGCCATTAGAAGAGACAGGGAATCAGAAGGAATATGAGGCACTGCCCCAGGGTGTGGCTGCACCGTCAGCAAAGGGCAGGCCCTGTGCCCTAGGGAAAGATCTGCTCTGCAGGGAAAGCCTGGACCCACTGCCCAATCTCAGGTCTGCCGAATCTTGTCCCTCGCACTCCTGTTTTTGAAAGAGAAATAACGTGGCTTCTGATCCTCTCCCATCTTGGCACTCTTGTTTGAAATTTCGGTGGGGCATAGAACCACAAACTCAGCTGGCGGTGGCCACAGAGACATTAGTGCCATCTCTGGAACCCTTGTGCCAGATGGGGGTGCAGAGACAGGGGCGCTGGCATGGCCACGGGCAATCAGAGGCAACCGTGGGGGGGCAGTCAGTGTCCCCCCACGGGCAGAGCACATCTCTCCGCAGATGGAGAAAGCCCAAGGTGGCCCTCAGAAATGGGAGTCCCCGGGAGACATGGAATGCCCACAGCCATAGCCACGCACGTTCGAGTGGAGGCGTGCGTGGAGGGTCGAACAGACCGGTCTTCGAGTTCAGCCGGTTATTGATGAGTGTTCTTGCGTCTGATTTGATTGCACCTGGCACGGGATGGCTCGTTCTACTGATGACACTGTGACAGCTTTTTAAAAATGTACTTAACATCTTCCCTCCACGTTGAGTGCTTCGCACATTCACGTCAGGCCCTCGGCTGCCTGTTTCCCATGTAAAAGCCGCATCGATTAAAATTTCTTGTAGTTCGGATGGTTACGCTATCTGTTATTGTGAGGATGGGCTCCTACGTACCGAACACCCCGGAACGGCCAGCCGGGTAAGACTACACAAAGGTAGTGTACACCTCATTATATGGGGAATGGTTTTAGGGCCATTAGGAAGATTCACGTCTCCATGAGATGCCACAGTGATGGAAATCCCCTCACGGAGGGATGTGTTTGTGCTTGCTGTCTGCGGCTCACAAGCGTAAACCACCCAAAGGTTTTAGTTACAAAAGAAATATGTCTTTCTTCTTCTTTTGTTTAAAGATTCGTTTATTTATTTATTTTACAGAGAGAGAAAGAGAGCAAGCGTGGGGGAGGGGGCAGAAAGAAAGGGTAAGAAAGAACATCTCTAGCAAGCCCCCCACGGTGCCCGGAGCCCAATGCAGGGCTCGATCTCACGACCCTGAGATCACGTCCTGAGCTGAAACCAAGAGTCTGATGCTTAACCCACTGTGCCACCCAGGCGCCCCATAAGTGGGTTTTTCTTCTGATGAGAGACTCCCAAATAAGCAACATGAATGAAATTCAATAAAATGGGGTAAAATAAATAAAATATCACAAATATCATAAAATAAGTGACGATACTGAAGTAGGAACACGGGGTTCTGGAAGAGGCAAGGACATCACAAAAGACAGTGAGGAATTGATGGCAGCACGGTGTAGCCTAAGAAGCTGGCGATCTAAGACACAGAATCCTGAGACGCTGGGCCAATAAACTAACCTCTGGAGACGGGGACTGGGATAATACCAATCGTGGCTAACGCTTCCCTACTGGCTCTTGGACGAGTGAAGTAGCGTCTCTATGAGGCTCAGCTCGGCTGAGTTCCCCACAGCGTCTCTGCTGTCGTTACGCTCTTCCCACGTCTGCCCACATGCGTGTCCAGGGTTTCTCAGCTGTCCTCCGTGGAAAGAAGGGGCAGGGGCTTCCCAGCACAAGTGTCCGCTGCATCGGAGGATGCCCCGTTCTGTGGGACCTGATCAAACGTCCAGTTTTAGTCCTTGCATGCCTCCGGGAGTCCCTGGGACTTTGCAACATTTATTACATTATAAGCCAGAATTCTAAAAATGTGTTAGTATCACAGGAACACGGGCATTTCTGGGAAAACCTTAGGTGGTTTCCATTTCTTGCATTTCTTTGATAATCAGCAAGGCGCTGTAATGGGCAGAGCCCTCAGCATCTGAGACACGGTTTCCATGAAAACCGAGGTGTCTCGTATCATCCTTTTGATCCTGTCTGTGGGAGAAAAATCTCAGTTTCAAGCACGACCACATCCTCTGTATGATAATTGCTGAATTAACTTCTCCCCAAATAGAATTCAGATGAATAAAGCTGCCCATGGGACAGATGCAGGATGAGATTAGAATAGAAAATTCTCTGGATTGTCAGAGGATGTGACAAAATGAGTGTATTTGTTTTACTAAGTAAAGATGTGTTACCGAGGATAGATGGATAGCTGTAAGGTTGAATGGAATGTGTCCACTTTAAACTAAGGGACGGCCTGGAGTCAGCCACATTGTGACGCGGAGGAGCCCGCCCTCCCGATGCCCAGTCGGCCACGATTCCTGACCACAGCTCCGAGTGTGGGTTTTCCCACAACCACCCTTAGGCTCACTGACTAGCTGGTAAGACTCACAGAACTCACTGGAAACTATTATAATGACCTTGCGTGTTTTACAGGGAAAGAGCACAAGTCAGAACCCATCACAGGAAGACACATGAGTCATCCAGAAGGGTTCCAAATGGGAAGCTTCTGTTGTTCTCAGGACCCATTCCCTCCGCCTTTCCTCCCGGGCTCCATGTTGGATACGTGACAACACTCAGGGAGCGCTGCAACCCAGGGAGCTCACGGGGCTTTGAGCACAGAGCTTGTCTTGGCGGTTCATTATGAGACATGATTGATAGACAGTCAGAGGGCTTGAACTCAGTCTCTGGGTTGGCTTCTACCCATTGACCCCAAGTCCCCAGGCTCAATCACAGGGGGTCTTTCTGGCCCAGTCAGACCCGAACCATGAGTCACCTCCTACTTTAGACTCTCAGGTGTGGTCTGAGGGGCCAGTCCTATAGTCTGGGAAACTGAGGGGTTTAAAAGGTACCTCCCAGGAGCCAGGACCTAGTCTTTCTGGGCAAGGCCAAATTCCTGATCACAGTTATTTAGAACTATGAAATCTTGAAGTACAGTAGAGGTTTAAGGAGGAATTACAGTGAAGTAAATTATATTCTGCTAAAAGACATGTGGATTCGTCTCATCGTTAACGTGACCGACTCAGGTTGACCAGAGGTTCATCTAAACACTATTTTCACCCCCTGTATTGTTCTGAATGTTGACATGGTCACCACATGACCTTGGTTTAACAAAGGCAAAAGGAGAATTTCACTGTGGAGAAGGTCACAGGTGCCAGATGGAAAAGCGTGTTGCCTGTGCCGAGTCAGCTACAGAATAAAAACAAGAGAGACTCTGCGGGTCCTGTTGGTGGAGGACAAGGTTGAGGGCAAGTTCTCCTGGGGAAGCATTTCTGGAAAGGACAGAGAAACACATGACGGGCACAGAGGAAGGGGCGGGTTTCCCGTTTAAACTGGATCCACGCACGAGTCAGGCGGGTCAGCCCTGTGCTTCCCACAGCGGTTTGGTCAACCTGGGATTCTCATCAAGGCTGCATTCTAGGCTATTCTGTCTCGATCACAGAACGTCCTTGCTTTTCATCTCTTCACCAGTTCAGCCAAGGTACACAGAGCATCATTGTTGATTGAAGTCTTGGAAAAACATGTAAAGATTCCCCTAAATGTATCAGTCTATCTTGCCAGTAATTCCTATGAGGGACTCCATGTGCTAAGTCTATTTTTCCCCACCATGTTGTAATTCTGAACGTTGGCTTTGATGATCCAGTATAAAGTATGAAATTGGGGATTTTCCAACCTCAGAGTATCTCCTGGGCTTTTGATAATTTTCATTGATTTTTCCATTAACAATGAATGTCATGTAAGTGTCCTAATTATAGTATTTTGATTTTCTTCAAAAATATTTGCCACAAATTTGAGGGACCTGACTAGTTGGTTTATAATTTAATCCAGTTTTTGTTAAAATTCTGTATTGACCCATCCACTCAAGAGGGATGTCAGAAGCCTAAACTGATACACACCTTACAGATCTGGGTGAGAAGGTGCTCAGGTCAACTAGGTGGCTACCTTGTTTTAAATATGTGACTAGTCTGACGTGGGAGCCCAACCCGATCACGGGCTCATTTTGTCAAGGCACTTCGAAGCATTTCACATACATTAACAGCTGGTGGGTGGGCACCAGAGGCTTTCACAAGGTTGTACATCGCTGCATACATCGCGACTTCATTGGCACAGCTGGCGATGTGGAAGTATCTATCTCCTTTTGCTCAGTCCGCGGCAATATCCACTATAGGCAGTTTCAGGTAAGTACTGGGCTTGGCTATGTGAAGCAGGGTCAGTGAAGCAAATCTGGCTCTCTTTTTAAAATTTAACACCTGGAAACTTGCAAATAGATTGTCATTTATATCATTTTATCAACCCGTGCTTGAGACCTCTTGCATTATCTTTTGCCACGCTCTGACAGCGACCGCTAGAGCGTTGGCCCTCACGACTTAGCCAGAGACAGAAGATGCACGAAGTCAAAGATTGGGCAAGCTTTATGTCCAGAAAGCAATGTTTTTCTCAGAAATTCCAGCAAGAACTATGTATGCCTCTTTACCTAGAAGTGGGTTAAATGATCATCCATATCTTCAAAAGAATCCAGGAGGATAAGCCTTGCTGCCAGGGACAAATCAGGATTCTGCAAGCTAGGAGAAGAAGGTGGGTTTTCAGGAGGCAGCTGAGAGGGTCGTCCACAGACACAGTCCAGGACTGTAGCTGGGACCGCTGGTTGTCCTTACACCGGTCAGGGGGATCCCTGGTCTGAAAGAAGAGAAAAACAGGGCCGGGTCTGCTTTCTTTGGCAAGCTTGTTTTTTATCCCGTCCTCTCGTCTTTGCCTTTAAAAACACCTATTCATTTGTCAGGGCGAAATTAATATGCCATCGCCTCCAATAAATTTTTCTTTAACCCCAGTTGTAAAAATAATTTATTTTTATGTACCTCTGTAACGGTTTACATTTTTATTAGGACAATTATTTGTATAATAGACTACTGAACACTTGCTTTTCCCCAGACAATATTCTGGACCCTGAAAAGCACACAAAGATGAAGGAGATGTTGGCACAAGTAATTGACTCAATCCTGGAAAATCAGGGATGCTCCATGAGAGGAGTGTGCGTGTGTGTGTGCGTGCGTGCGTGTGTGTGTTATGACTGCCTCTGGGAGGGGGAAGAAGCTGTCAGTGGCTGGCAAACAGCCACCCCGGAGCAGAGGTGGTCGGACAAGAGGACGAGTTCCAGCAGGCCTCGTGTTATCCTGAAGCAGGTTCGGAGCCTGGAGGTTGACAACCAGGAGGAGGATGAGGTTTGCGTTCTAAAACTGTAATTCTTGCAGATAATTTAAAGGGGGCCAGGATTCCAGCAGAAGTCAGCTTGGAAGTCCTAGCAATGTTCTCCGTCGGAAGGACGACAGCATCTGCTACAATTGTGACAAGTGTATTCATGGAGGACGAGGAGGCCCATTCCACCTTTGCACGGGTGTTGTCTGTGCCCATGTCTGTCTCCTGCACGGGATTAGAAGGGGCCAGTGGCAGAGAAAGGATTTATTTTTTCGCTGTAACACACGGTATGCACGGAATATGCTAGGCATTTGTCCTTTTCTGCTGAATGACGTGAACAACTTAAATCAGAACCAGAAGTAGACATAGATACCTCATCAGTACCTGAACTGTGATGCATCTCAGAGCTCAAAGTCGGTGACTTGAGGGTGGCAGGGACTCAGACGCAGCTCACATCATATAAAAACTCTCTAAATTGAATGTAACAGCAGACTGGCCTGGCATTTTTCCAGTTCTTTCTCCAGATGGTTTGTCCCTGTACAGGTACAGATACAAAATGAAAAGTGATTATCCTGCTAGACTAGTCTGTCTACACCAAGGAGAATTATTTCCAGATTTGTTGGAGATTCATGAAGAACGTAACCACCCAAAGAAGAAAACTTTGTACAGTTGTGCCGGCAACTTGGTTGAAAACAACCCCAGACCAAGATTTTTTTTTTAATTTACTTGATAGACAGAGATCACAAGTAGGCAGAGAAGCAGGCAGAGAGAGAGGGGGAAGCAGGCTCCCCGCTGAGCAGAGAGCCCGATGCAGGGCTCGATCCCAGGACCCTGGGATCATGACCTGAGCCGAAGGCAGAGGCTTAACCCACTGAGCCACCCAGGTGCCCCCCAGACCAAGATTTTAAAGAAAAAACCTGGGGCACCTGAGTGGCTCCGTCAGTTGGGCATCTGACTCTTGGTTTTGGCTCCGATCATAATCTCAGGGTTGTAAGATTTTCTCTCTCTCCCTCTTCTTCGGCCCCTCCCTCCTTCTCTCTTTATTGTCCCTAAAATAAATAAGTCTTTAAAAAATATATAAAGGAAAAAGCCTTCACTCCCTTTTGGATTCTCTCTCAGCCATGAGATGTCCTTCCATAAACTGTCATGTATGTTTTGCTTGGAGTAAAATAGTTTCTGATAAACAAACAAACAAAAAATGAATGTGTGCTGGTAGCTACTGTTAAAAGAAATAGAAAAAGAAGAGAGAAAGTGTTTGTTTTAGCCAAGGCTTGGAATTTCCTTAATATTGGATATATCATGGGTCAATGTTTGGCTCCACTGACCGATAACCAACTCACGCTACAAGGTTAATATGTTTGTTCAACTTAGTGTTTTCAGGCTCATTAGACAGTGTTTAGACATTACATATGATAATTATTAATCATCTCTCAATGGAGAAAAGAACTGTATTCTACCAAATATCTCCAAATTAGTACTCATCTTAGTCCCTATTAATTTTTGCAAATGGAAAAACATACCATAAAGGATGAGTATGTGATGCTATTCATCTAAATCAATATGTACATAAGGTTTTAAAAATAATTTTTCCAAATAGCTTAGACATAAAAAAGCACTTATATTTATTTAATTATCAAGTTCCATCTAGAAATCACAATAAGAACTGGATACAGTGTGAAAGTATTGATTTTGTGCTTTCTTTCATCCAGGAACCAGAGAGTATCATAAAAATTCAATGCAGCCTTATTTTTCCAGCTTACATTTAAAGATTCACAGACTTTAAAGGATATTCATCATCTGCCTTCTTGAGCATTTATGTTCCAATCTATAGCAGTATAATCTCCTTAGGAGTTTGGGCTCATAATTTTCTCTTAGAACTTTTCCTGGAACGGGCTTGCTTTATCATCAAGCTTGAATCTTAAATAGTTTCTCTTTCAAATACGAACCACGGGTTATTAATTTAAATGTTCCCTTTGTGGTTCCATCAATGAGGCCTTATAGGTATGATTTTTAATTATATCATTAGGTTGTTAATGCTTTTATTTGAGAAATACAATAAAATAAAATAACCCAAGCTTCACCTCTTATATTTAACGTGAAACATCGGTGGGGAAGGGAACATTTGCATTACTCAAATTTATTTTTATTTTAAAATAAATTTGTAAAAGAAAAATGAAAGTATATTTAAGGCATAATATTTTAGTAAAAGAAGACTGTGTTTAGCGATTAGACTGATAGTTTTGCATCTCAGATTACCTATTCCCTAGGTAATCATTTTAGTAAACCATTTTCTTTTTCTAAATTATACTTTCCTCCTCCTTTATTTTGGAATGGTACCCAAATGTGCATCTTTTTAATGAGATCTAAATAAAGATATGTATGTATTTTTATATGTAAGCCCAGTATTGTAGAGGGTGCAAAGGTATTAATAAAAATTAGCACTCTCATGTATAAAGTCCAGAGAGGATGAACATGATTTATTTGCAGTATAAATATAACCAGATTAATTTTGGTTACGTATTTGATAGAAATAACTTTGTCAAGCCTTTGACTCATAATAGGTCTAACGTCTAGTTTTTATTCTAAAGGAAATAGCACTTCTGTCTCAGCTCATGTTTTCTGCATCTCATCGTACACGGCACGCGCATCTTCAATCAGAATCATATCTTTGACATTCTACCACCAAAAATGCATGAATGGGAGTCTACTGGCTAAGAGGAAGCAGGAGGGACTGGATTTACCTTTTGCCTGAAATTAGTAACACACACATAGACAAGATGTACGAGCAACAGTATTTGAGTTATTGGCCTTCAGGCAGCGAAGGAGCGCTGGACCCTGGTGAGGTGAACGCACGTTTGCCAAGCCTCAGAGCTTGGAGAGACTTTACAGACCTGGAGCAGTGAGAGGATTCAGGAGCTGGGGGGAGACCGAGGCTGGTGGGGTCCACACAGCAGAGTGCGGGGGAGAGATGTAATTTGCAATCTCCCCTCTGAGTCTTCACCTGGGGACAGGTCTGCCATGAGGCAGCAGCCACACGGGGAAAGAACTGCTTGAGAGGATTTTGAGGAACAGCGGATTGCAATCACATTTTATGAGCAAGACTGGAAAATCTTACATCTCAAGGAGGATTGAGTAGAGTTGAGTAACTAGTAGAGAAAATTAGCCCTAGATTTAATACTGCTCTAGTCTCACCCAGCAAAACTTAGAAGTAGAACCCGATAGGGTCCAGCCGTTTCTAAATCACTTAACTGCCTCCCAGACCCAAACTGTAGAATATGTGTAGGAACACAAACATATCAAACAGCCCACAAGATAAAATTCACAAAGTCCCACAAGCAATTACACTTTACCAGACATGTGCAAAGGCAGGGGAATCTAACCCATCATGAAAAGAATAATCAATCACTGGAAACCAACCCAGAAATGGCGCCAATCACAGAATTGGTAACTAAAGGCATCGTGTTTATAAGCGTGGCTCCTGTGTGCGGCACCTAGGAGAAGACTGAGCATGTGCAGACATGGGAAGTATCCAGGACCTGAGGAAACATCTAGAGATGAAAACTAACATTGGGCATGAAAAGTCCTGGATGATTAGTCGGTACAGAAATACTTAAGGACAATAACGAACCACGGCGTCAGGAGCTCATCTGTGTCCCCCGGCCAAGTCTCCATACCTGCTGGCCGTGCACTCACGATACCACAGAAGTATTGGCCCGCACCCCTGGAACAGAGGCTGCGTCCTATTTTGAATAAGTTTTGAAGGGAAGAATGAATACATTCATGGGAGAACCACCACCACCAACAATAATAAACAGACAAAAAAACCCCAAATGAACAAGCGACCATTTTGAAGAAAATGCTAAATGTACTGCAGTTACTGTTCTAGACCTTGTCAAAGGTGTGCTGTCCCTCACTGCCTTCAGGGGTCCCACTGCCGGGGGCGCCTTCCACTGCCTCTTGGGCCATCCCCCCTTCACGTAGACCAAGTTCTGTTCAGCTTTAGGGCTTTCAGTTCAATCACCAAACTTACCCTAATGGAAGACAAATCCACACCCCCATGTTCAATCCCATCAACTCGGAAGCATCCTTGCCTAGAAAGAGACTTGAGATAACATTGTACGTATTATACACTTCCTGGAGTCTGATTTTATTTTTGCCAGAATGAAAGCATGTTTCCTTCCTTCCTTCCTTCCTTCCTCTCTTTCTGTTTTTCAAGAATTTATTTATTTATTTGGCAGAGAGGTAGAGAAAGCCAGAGAGCACAGCGGGGCAGCAGGGAGGGAATGGCAGAGGCAGAGGGAGAAGCAGGCTCCCCGCCGAGCAGGGAGCCCCACGCAGGACTCGATCCCAGGACCCCTGGGTCATGACCTGAGCCGACTGAGCCACCCAGGCGCCCCTCATGTCTTAAAAAAGAAAAAAGTCCCTTTATGGAAATAACTGTAGCTGATTACTGGGTCTCTTCACAAGCTTAGATGCTTCACGTCACATTCTTCACACATGCTGTCTCCAGAGCGTATTTGAGTCCATTCGTTATCAATATGCGGTTACTTTCTAAGACTAAGGTCACTGCTTATGTAAAGTATTGGTACATCTGATGTTTCCAGCAGCCCTGGAGATGTAAAGCAACATTTGAAATACTGTGATTAAATATCTTTTACAAGAAGGCTTTCAAGTAAGTCTCTGGCAGAGCGAACACAGGCGTCATTTCTTCCAGCCGGGTCTCTCTGAGTCTCTGTCTCTGAAATTGTTTGAGTAGAGCCCACCCGGCTCCCGTGGTCTGACGCTGCACCCGGACACAGAGAGCCTTCCCAACGCTGTCTCCTCAGCCTACGCTTCTGGGGAACCTTCCAGAACCACAGACAGTCATGAACATTCCCCTCACACCCATGACCATAAACAACGAAATTCACGTCCAGTGGGACATTTAAAGATCATTTCTCCCTCCAATATCTAAAGGAATCAAGGTCATTAGGTCATGCCAATTCTTATAAAGCATTTTAAATCTAACCAAGAGATATTACCCTCAATACCTAGAGGCCCTCTCTTGGTCTCTCTGTTTTCTGTTCTTATTTCTGGCTCTATTACCATGTGCCACCACATAATCTATTCTCCTAGAATGTCATGGTCCCCTGAAGCGAGTCACCCAAGAAGAAAGAAGATCTTGTTCTGTTCTTACTGTGTTTCTCAATAGAGTTCTAGAAGTTGATACTGTCCCAGCCCTGGATATCTAATGATATGATGATATTGAGGACAGAGCCTAGAACACAGTGATGGCAGTCCAAGGGAACACAGCAGGCAATCCCTCATGGCAGCTAGAAATGGGACTGAGGGCCTGGTAAAATGATTTTTATGGAATCAGTGTCCCAGGGCAAAAGGGAAAATGTCCATCTCCAGCCACTAAACAGGGGAAAGAAAAAGAAAGTCAGTGTTTAATAACAGCTTTAAGTGGTCAAAAAATAAAGTTTTCATATTCTATTTCTATGGAAATCCACAAATGTAAAAAAAAAGTGTGCAAATTAGGTTATGAGTTGGTGATCTCTCTGAGGCATGAACATACACAAAACTTTCTTTTTTTTTTTTTTAGATTAGGCTTCATCTCTTTAAAGAGCGATTTTAGGTTAATAGTAAAATTGAGTGGAAAGTACAGAGATTTCTCATTTGCCCCCACCCCTACACGTGTGGAGTCTCCTCATCATCAGTATCCCCCACCCTCAGAGTGGTCCATTCAGAAAACTATTTTTAGCATAAGTCTTTTACAATTAAAGGGCAAAGGAATAACCCACTGTGGGAAAAAATGATTAACACAATAAACCCACAGGAAACTTTTGATACTAAGTGAGGAAATGATCCACCAGGATTAAAAGCCAGCATAACAACAACAAAAAAGAAATTAAAAAAACCCATAAATACCTGAAATATGAAACTAACATAACAGAGAATTGATTTAAATTAATAAAATGAATTAAAATAATAAATAATGGGGGGGCACCTGGGTGGCTCAGTGGGTTAAGCCTCTGCCTTCGGCTCAGGTCATGATCCCAGGGTCCTGGGATCGAGCCCTGCATCGGGCTCTCTGCTCAGCGTGGAGCCTGCTTCCCCCTCTCTCTCTGCCTGCCTCTCTGCCTACTTGTGATCTATCTGTCAAAAAAATAAATTAAAAAAAAAAGAAAAAATAATAAATAATGGACTAACTTGGATATTATGAAAAAGGATTTCTAAAACAACCAAGTAGAATTTCTAACAAAAATATAATCATTGAGATACATAAATCAAATAGCAGATTTATCAGTTGAGGAGAAGAGTTATTAACTAGAATTTAGAACTGAGGGAAATTTCCACAACACAAAAGCAGACAGTACCCTTCAGTAGGTGGATGCATAAAACCACGGTGCCTTCAAACAGTGGAATATTATGTAGCACTGAAAAGAAATGAGCGGTCTATGACCATACCAACCTGAACACACCCGATCTTGTCTGAAAAGAAATGAGCTATCATGACACGAAGAGACACGGTGAAAGCTTAAGTGCATATTACAAAGTGTAAGAAGGCAGTCTGGAAAGTGTGCACACTGTACCATGATTCCAACGACACGACATTCTGGAGAAGGGAAACTATGGACAATCTAGGGGAAATTTTAGCTGCAAATGAACAAGGATAAGAAGTATAGCAAACTTGACCTCAGAAACCATGGGAGCAAGGAGACAGTAGAGTAACATATTAAAAAAATCTATCAACGTAGAATCCCCATATTCAACAAAATCACCCTCTAAAAGAAACAAATTCTCCAAGATAAACTAAATATAAAGGAATCCATTACCACTGATCTGTTCCATAAGAATGTTAAAAACAGGCAGACAGAATAAAAATAATACAGGTCAGAAACTCAGATATATAAAAAAAAGAAAGAGCATTGAAGAAAAGATTAATGAAAGTAAAGTAAAATATTATACTTACCTATTTGTTCAATACTGTAAGGGGTACATGACGTTATGCACGTTTCAAAATCCACAGACCTTATCAGCACAAAGAATGAACCTTAATGTCTACTAATTAAATGAAATACTTAGGAGGTTGGGGGAATCCCAGAATGGAATGTGGAATGTGACAAAAATCTATCCGAGGGACGCCTGGGTGGCTCAGTTGGTTAAGCAGCTGCCTTCGGCTCAGGTCATGATCCTAGCGTCCTGGGATTGAGTCCCACATCGGGCTCCTTGCTTGGCAGGGAGCCTGCTTCTCCCTGTTCCTCTGCCTGCCACTCTGTCTGCCTGTGCTCGATCTCTCTCTCTCTCTCTAACAAATAAATAAATAAATTCTTAAAAAAAAAAAATCTATCCGAGTGACAATTAGTATAAAACACCCTCCCTGAAGAGGAGCTGGGGAATTTGTTGCCCTAAGCAACTTTAGAATGCAGACCGTAAGACCTAAGACAAAAGAAAGTGTGCAGTGCAGATGAACGGTGTACTCTAGCTGTTAAGGATGTTCCCCTTGGGGGCGTGTGTATGTGTGTTAACTACTCTGATATCCCTGTGCTCATATACTGGAAACAAAAAATTGTGTCTAGATGGTGGGTTGTAGGTGCCATGTTCCTCACTGTTGGAGAGGGAGGTGGTAGATCAAAAACAGAAGTGGGTAGAATGATCCAGGCAGGGGTGGATTCCTGGTGGAGACAGCACTAGGAACTCACTTATACCTTAATGTAGACACAGAGGGTTAAATGTAGAAACATCTGTAGGCATGTACATCAACACAGCTTTGTATACACGTGTGTATTTCCTTGCTCTGTCAACGGAGAGAGCCCAAAACTGTAACAGGCCAGCAGCAGCAAGCCCTCCCAGCACCCTGAAAAGACTAAAAACATAATAATGATCACAACAATAGGGGATGTCAAAGGGACTCTGAAGCCGACTGTAAGAGTTGTCCATGGCAAAAACTGGAACAATTTGGGCAAGAAAATAAATATTGTTGGATTACAACTCATAGTATATAATAAATATCTATGAATCCATACTGATACAAATTAATTGTTAACTAAATAAATACATGGGGATGAATAGAATTAGAATACTTTCTAAAGATTTATGTGGAAATTCTACACTGAGGATGAATTAAGCATGGGGAAGGGGAAGAGAGTAACATGGCCGTGGAGACACCGGACGTAAACTACCTCAGTGAGGTGATCCGTGTCATCAGCCATGACAGATCATTGTGTTAATATGTTCTCTGATACCATTTGATGAGAACGGCATTTACTTCTTTCTTTTTTTTTTATTTTAAATTTTGGCTAACATACAGTACGATGTTAGTTTCTGGAGTAGAATTCTGTACTTCTGTGGTCTTGCTCCCAGGAACTTCTAACCCCATTCGACTCATAGGAAGACATCCTAACAATCACAACTGAGGAACATTCTACAAAATACCAGCCCTCCTTGAAATTGTCAAGGTCATCAAAAGCAAGGAAAGCCTGAGAAACTGTCCCAGCCATGAGGGGCTTAAGAAGACATGAAGAAAAGATGTAAGGTGATATCCTGGATGGGACCCCACAACAGAGAAATGATTTTAGGTAAAAACTAAGGAAGTCTGAATAAATCATGAGATTTAGTTAACCATAGTATCTTGATATTGGTCCATTCATTGTCACAAAGTTACCATGCCGATATAAGATGTTATAAAAGAAGAAATCAAGTATGTAGCATATCAGAATGCTCTGTATTATTTTTGTATTTTTTCAGTAAAGTTAAAAATCTTCTAATTCAAAATGCCTATTTTGAAACATTTTGAAATTAAAAAAAATCTTCAAAATAAAATAAAGATTCTAATATATTGGATTTCCTTTCTAATAACTACAATCTCAAAATATATGTTTTGATTTGGTTGTAAAACACTTCTTCTATCCCATTAAATAATTTGCACCATCTGCTGTATTCCAAAAGTGCTTATTTAAGAATGGAAAGTAAATCTTACTATATCTAAACCTTGTAATTGCCACAAAGTTTGGAAAGTATAACACATCTATGAATAACTTGCTCCTTAATTGGCTGATTAGCATTTTGGGGCACATAATGCTTGTTTTACTTGTGATCATGTAATAAGTCTATCCACAGAGAAATGAATCCTGCAAGTTGGCTGCCAGAATGCCACACTCAGAAAAGCATTCGAATCGGGAGCTGTAAGTTTATATTTTGGGTCCGTCCTTTACCATTAAATCATTCTTGGATTAAAAACCTTAAAATGTTTGTGTTACAGTTTCCCCTCCTATACACTGGAAATTGTAATCTTTATGTGAATTGCCTTGACCTTTCTTTGAGGCAAGACACAACAGCTGCGTATGTGCATGTTAAAAATTACAGTTACATTTGGGAGAGGAGTCTCCTCTTTGTATACTCACCCTTTGAGCTTCCTGGATATTCGTCATAACTAAGGTGAGATGTGGGGCTGGAGAAGTCAGGATGGTAGATTAATTACATGTCCAAGCACAAAGACTACTCGCTGGAGGGAAGCATGTGTCCAGAAGGCGGGACATGGATAGAGCACGAAGGAACAATAGATGGGAATTGGGAGCCATGGCGATGGTGAGAGAAGGAAACGCATAAATCACCTGCCTTTCAGGTGGACCAGTGTCCCAGAGGTCTTTGCTGTTAAATGAAGAGCATCTCATAGACCTTAGATTTTTCATCTAAGAGCACAGTACCTTCCCGAAGTGGCCACTTTTTGCTCGTCTTGTGTCACAAGAAATTAGAGACGCTTATCAAAACAAGAACCACCCAAGAAACAGGCTGTAGAGTTCAGCACAGCATGGGTCACCTCCAGAAGAGACGAGCCCCACAGATCTTCAGACTCCAGTGACACGATTTCCAGGTAGCTGGCTAAGCAGCATTACAAGCCATGAATCGTGTGACCATCTGCCCAATTATGACCCATTACATGCTCCGTGCACAAACCGGGAAGTACTTAATGCTCTTCTCATCTCATTTTCAGTGCATAAATATAAAGGGGGCAGGGCTCATGCATCTTGATGGCAGCCATCCAGGTTCTCTGGGAGAGCCGTTCCACACAGATGCACCAGCTCTTCCTCACGGAAGCCCTGACCACTGTGACATGAGGGTCCCGAATGCAGGGGGCCACTGCCAACTCAACCAGCATCCATGCCACATGCATAGTAGGCACCCGCCAATTTACCAGCCTCATTTAACACACATCAGAAGGTGTGCTGCTCGTAGAGGAAGCATGGCTTTGCTGGATATTTTTCTAAATGAAAAAAAAAGGAAAGAAAACTTTTTTTTTTTCTGTTTTCCTTTTTATCCTCTAGCAGATTTGATCTAACTTCTCCGAAGGAAATGGATGCTCTGGGAGAGCTAGAGAAGACCAGAGTGCCCTTCTTCCTTTAGAGGAAGTCAGCGTGTTCACGCACTTTAATGCGTTCGCTGAACTTGGCCTCGGTCATTTCTGAAGGAGCCCGAGCCCACAAAGACAGACTCAGTCACGGAGTTGTGAGCCGTTTTACTTCTTGATCGTATGAATAGAGCATGTCAATGACCGCATGAGTTTCTCAGCTTTTGGTCTGTTGCTATCTCGATATTTACCAGTTTGGGTTTTTTGCCTTTTACTGGTGTGATATGTATGTAAGGACATTGCTAAGTAGAACATAAATTCCGCTAAAGACCCCGCAGTGTCCCTGTTCTGTCTCAAACGTCCAGCATGTTGCTCTACAAACAGCCAGTGTCCCATGGATGTTCTCATTTATGAAGTGAGTAAAACAGCTGTGACCAGTACGACCGTCCTGTGGTTTTTCGCTGGACGCTTCTTAAACGTCCCAGAGATTAAAGCACTCGGAGCTGTTACGGCTTCAATCAAAGTCAGCCAAGGAGGAAGGCAGGAGCATGGATTCATCTTGAAGCTGATCCTAAGTGGCAAGTCTGGGCACAAACATGTGGGACGCACCCCAGACCCGATGCGTGCATTTCTCTCTCCGGGTCGGTCTGTACACATGCTTAGACTAGTGTCGGAGCGCTGGGTCAGTTCACTCCGTGTTACTAGGAAACGAACGAGCTCGGGCATTTGTTCTCCTGACAGTGTGGTCCCGTAGCCCCAAATTATTTCATGAGTCACTTTCCAGGTGAAAACAGCAAGCCTGGCGGACACTCCGGGGCACATCAGGGCGGAGGCTGTGCTCTGGTGTCTGTGCTTGCCGGCTCCCTCACTCTGGGCTATCAACGTGGCTCAGACACATTTGTGATGAGTGAAACCTGTCATCTTTTCAATACCACTTGGCCGTCCTGGGTTATCCAGGTGATGATCCGGAGAGAGTGGCTCAGAGTTTACGCTGCAGGTCATTCTTCCAGGAGGGAAAGGAGGAAACAAGAAATATGGAAAGGACGTTCTGAAGAATCATAACTGATGTGACCCCAATCACCGAGGCTTGATGGAGAGGGAGAAGGTGAGACGCCCGTCTGTTCCATGAGTCGTTCTGGGAGAGAGTGACGGTGACCAGAGCCGACGGGCCGGAGGTGCGGAACAGACGGCTGGGGCCTGGCGTGGAAGGGCTGACTTACCCGCCGCCTGCACCCTTTCCATCTTCCTCGTCTCCTCGGGGATGTACTTGCCACGTGATGAGCTCCAGGGCTCTGCCGCCCTCCTTCCTGCCCAGAACGTGCGTGGTGAACAGGACGCATAAAAAGGCGTAAACAAGGTCCTTAGAACTCTGGTTGTTGAAGCAGGAATATAATTTTCCTCGTCTATCAATTTCACCAATGTCAACCCAAAGAACAAGTATCTCTAAAAATTACTTACATAGCAATTAGTTCAAATGAAATGTACTCTAAATTCCCTGAACATGCCTTAAAATCAGGGTTTTTTTTTTGATGTATCATTTCCATACAGTGAAATACCTACACTTACAGGTATGATTTGATGTGTTTTAGTAAACACACATTTGCTTCACATCTACTTTAATTTGTATTTTTACTTTATTATAAATTGTGCATGAGCACACACGTTATGGGCTGAGTTGTGTCCCTAAAATTGACGTGTGGAAGTCCTAACCCTAGGGCTTCAGAATGAGACTGTATTTGGAGACGGGGTCTTTACAGAGATGGCTAAGCTAAAATGAGGTCACCAGGTGGACCCCAACCCAGTCTGACTGGTGACTTATAAGAAGAGGAGAGCAGGACATAGACACGTGCAGAGGGAAGACCAGTTGAGGTCACGGGGAAAGGATGGTGTCTACACGCCCAGGAGAGAGGACCTGGGAGAAACCAGCCCTGCCCGCACCTGGACTTTGGACTCCCAACCTCCAGGACACGAGGCAGCAAATGTTGAAGGTCCCTGGGCGCTGGCACTGTGGTGTCCTCTCTTAGCTGCCACAGGAAACATATACAACGTCCTTTAAAGAGGTAAATGGTGTGGGCGGGTTCTACTGGACACCCAGCCATCTCAGCCTTACTCTGGGATCGTTTTTCTGTAATTTATTCCCATTGATCATTTCTTGTATCCATCAAGCATTAATAAGCATGTTCTACCGACAGTATCACAGAAAAGACAGATTTACCTCACACTGCCCCCTCCCCACCTCACACTTCGGTCACTCGAATCCCAGCAAGACAGCGGCAGCTCACTTCATTCACACAAACTGATTGGGTCCGTTTTGCTGGATTCAGCCTGGCAGTGTGTAGTGATTGCATTTCCTTCCTTTTCCATAATTATAAGCCTTCTGTTTTTCCTCGAGTTGATGAAATTGTCTTCCTTTCTCCCCCCCTGCACATCTCTTCCATCCCCACTGAGATGTCCCTGGGGTGCTGGTGAAAATGCAGCCAAACCCAGAAGGCTGGATCAGCCTGTTGTGATGAGTCCCGCCAGGCCCCGGACACCCTCTCAGCCCAGACTGGTTAACCTCCGGGCTTGCCACTCAGATGTCCTTTGGGATTTTCCTGTGAGGGGCACTGTTTCCAGGACTCCGTCTTCCTCCTTGAGGTTCATCCTCAATTATGGGGACATGGTTCTTGGCACAGGAGAAAGGGTCTGCCGGAGATAGATGTTCTGAGAACTACCGTGTCTTAAAATACCCTGATTCTACCCACACACTGACTGATGTTTCCGCTGGGTAGAAATTCTGAATTGGAAAACTGTTCCCTTTTACAGTTGAGAGCATCGCTATGTTATCATCCAGCTTCCAGGACCACTGTGAGAAGTCTGATGCTGTCCTGATTTTTAGTACTTGAACAGCCATATTCTTCTCCGTTTGAAGGTTTTCAAGCATTCTCCGAATTTCAGATTAGGTGCCTCAGTGTGCTCCTTATTTACTCATCCTAGTAGATTCTTGGGTGGACAGCCTCAGTTTGGAAAATGAAGTATTTTAGTGTTAAGTAATGTTCTCTGATGTCAATAATAATCAGAATCTGGTAGACGCTCTTTCTTGGATATGTCTTTCCAGAATTCCCATAAATTGGATATTGGGTCCCTGGATGGATCTCTGCGTTTCTTGAGTTTTCCTTCCTATGAGCCATTGTTTTGATAGTTCTTAATATTTGTGAGAAATGTCTTTATTTACATTTTTCAACACATTCGTAGTTATGTTCAACAGTAGTTACAGTTGACTTTCCAAGAGTTCTTTGTTTTTTTTTTTATTGGAAAATTTCTTTTATAAAATTTCTCTTTTGTTATGTAGATTCAATTTCTTCTCTCCCTTCTCTAGGGATTTTTAATGTGTTTTTTGAAAAGTTCTTGTCAGATTGGCTTTCCACATTTTATATATTTTGAGGCTTTCTCATTAGCTGCAAAGGCAACCAGAATTGTTAGGTCAACTTTATCATGACACACTTGGTAATCCTTCTTGACGTAACTGCAGTGAGTCTGATACAATTATGGGAACCTCATACTACCCGGTCTTGCCTTGGTGCATCCGTATTACAACCTCTTCCTGTCCTTTTCTCTGCACTGTGCTGCTTCCATCTGTATGTCTTCCACTATAGCATCGAGCTGGTCTTCAGACCCTGAAGACCACAAGAAGAACACCTGCTCAGAAGGTATCCAAATCACTCCCCATTCTGGTGCAGGGGGATTCAGAGTCCCAACCTCCTGTGGCCCGTAGTCTCTCACCCATGAGTCTCTTCCAGAAGGGTCTCCCTTCCTGAGCTCCTGCGTACAGCCAAGGGCCCCCAGGAGCACAGCCAGTGGTGAGGAAACATCAGATGCCATCTGCCCGGGCATCCCCTGCTTCCCGCTGTGCCCTTCCAGTGTCCTTCAGGGCCACATTCCCAACTCAGAGGCATGTACTCACGCTGACTGGGCCCTGTGATTGGATCCTGTGGGGACCCATGTCCTATTTCTCTGGTCAGTGCTTTCAGTTTCATGACTCAGTTTCCACAAACATCGTCTCATCCCACAGATATCCTCCCCCATCAGACCTGTGGCCTCCAGCTCACCAGGGATTCTGATGCCCCAGGAGCCGGAGTTTCTCAGTACAGGCTCCCAGGCTGGGCTGAAAGCAAATCATTACCTTTTAACTGAAATGTCCCATTTACTTAAGTTTGGCGAGTTTGCTCAGTGTTTAGATTTGCAGCGGCCGCTCCACTTCGTGTTCCCTGTCCTCTTCTTCCCTCTCCTTCTCCTGCGTTAATACTTTTCTTTACTATCCCATTTTCCCACTCTATGACTCGGTGATATGGAGACCCCTGTACCCCGTTCTTTGAAGAGGACACCAGACGTCCCGATATGGAGCCCGGACTCACTGCAGGATGGTGTGAGTTACGACAGCTTGCACAACCCAGGCATTACAAAAAGTCTCTGAACAGTGAAGATTTCCCAACAATATCGTATCACAGTGTCAATCTAGAAGTTAGCGTGAGATCTGGAGAAACTGAGGGACCATAGTAGGTCCTGGACAAAGGGTGGGTTTCCCTTCCTGGGTCCCCCCTTTGCAGAGGGCTCACTTCCGCTGGGGCTCAGAACTCAGGAAGCTTGATTGTCTTTATTGTCATTCTGTTTCCTCCATGGCATTGTTTCATGGACAGTCTTGTGGTTGTGGTTTACAACAGGCTACGCATTCTCGTGGATTTTTGTGTTCCGATAAATGTAGTTATTTAATGATATATTTAATATACAAGCACAGCAATATAGTATACAGTAAAGATACATTTCAATATAAATGCATTATTTTCAGAAATGCTTTGCATCTGGGAGACGTGGCCTTATAGACCCCTTACCTGTAAGAGAAGAGATACCACATGGGAAGGCCCCAACATTTTCCTTGTATTCAGCCACCGTCAGCTCCTTAAAGGCTTTCTTGCCTTGGTGAACATATTAAAAAAAATTCAAATTAACAATTATTTAAGCTTTAAATATTGCATAATATTTATTTAGATTTATTGCAATAATCTTTTCTCAGAAGAAACAGTTAGCAAAGCCAAAATCAAGAGACGACATATCTTGTTTTGTTTCTGCAACTTTTCTAATTTCAGATAATTAACTTTTGTATTATTAAATAACATTCTTCAAAGTAGTCAGCTTTATTCACTTTTGATCTTAGATAATAGAGATGGTTAAGCAGTTGGCCCCAAAACCTCTCATTTTGCAGATAAAGAATCTGAGTCCAAAGAGAAGGAATGATTTGCCAAGGGTACATAAAAAGCTACTTTCATGGTTTGTAATGGACTTCTTTTCTCCTGTTCTTTTTCATAGTGAGCCCAAGTCAGAAAAACTACACAGACCACATTTGTCTCACTTCTTCCAGAAACAAAAAAGCTGATCTTAGGGATCCACAGAGATGAATTCATTTTGCTAATATGCAAAAGATGGCATTCACGCCGATGGCAGATTCAGTAAGTTGGCTCTCAGGCACATTTTGTTACAAAAAATGCCAAGTTGGGTTCACTTTTCCTACTGTCTCTCCAGCTGGACCTGCTTTCATCTCAAAACATGCCAGCCATTTTTTTTTTCGAGATAAGATGTAATAAACATACAATTTTAGATTCCAACACAGAATTCGAATTTCGTTCTACTGTATTACAATCTCAACTGTAAAAAATATTCAGTCCTTGATAGCCTGAAAGCTAATAGGATCCTGGTTGAATCGAGAGCGAGGTGTGTCCCCATCTCTATTAAGACTCGTTTCTAGATCTAAGCATTTATTTCCTGCACTCTCATTCATTGCTAATGAAAACCCTGTGGGAATGAGGTAGGCGAATCAATGATCCGGCTCCAAGCAGATGAGAGTGCTGGGGAGCCTCGTGTTGGACAAGAGGATCAAGGGTTCCCAATCTGTCCTCCCCACTATGGTATCATCACCCCCAACCTCTGTTCATCTGTCCTTCCTCTGACCTCGTGTTCTCACCTTTACTCAGCCGTCGTGGGAGAAAGCGCATGTTTTCTTTCTTCTTTCTTCCCGTTTCTCCTTTCATTCTCTGATCAGCATGATTTCTATACGTTTCCTGAATTTCACGATCATCCAACCTGCTATGCAGCAGAGAAGCCTCTGCAGAAGTATATGTACTCAGTGAAAACAGATTGTGTTAACAAATAGCAATGTGAGCCGTGTAGGGGCGTAAGATGAAGAGAGGGATGAGAAAGACAAGTCACAGCCGGTCCCAAACTCTAATTTGTGAAACTTTACAACAGAAAATATTCATTATTTCCTCAAAATAATATCCAGTTAAATATACTTGAAGTTTAAAAATGCTTGTTTGGCTTAACAAAATTTAACACAAGGATGGTATACATACAGGGGCTCAGTGGGTTAAGTCTCTGCCTTCGGCTCAGGTCATGATCTCAGGGTCGTGGGATTGAGTCCCGCATCGGGCTCTCTGCTCAGCAGGGAGCCTGCTTCCTCCTCTCTCTCTCTCTCTGCCTGCCTCTCCACCTACTTGTGATCTCTGTCTGTCAAATAAATAAATAAAATCTTAAAAAAAATGAATGACATACATACAAATAAACACTATCTGGTAGGTTGAGGGGAAAAGACAAAGACCAAACCAAAAGAGAAGAAAAGAAAGAAAAACTTTATTTCCTAGTTCATAGTAGTGATTCAGACTCCTAGGCCACTCATTTTCTCTTGAGTAGCAGGGACTTTATGACTGCTTTTAAATGAACAAAAAAATGCAAATTTTTATTTATAATATATGACTATTTATTTGAATACAAATTATGAGGTGCAAAAGTTAATTGATTTTAAGTACATTAGGTAGCAAAGAAATTTCAACAATTAAAAGTGTAAAGCCTGCAATAATTATTTTCATCTTGTCCATCATAATTTTCCTGGAATATGGATATCACTCTATAGAAACAACACCTAAATAAACATGTTTTCATTACATTTTCCAAATATAATTTTGAGTTATTTAATTTGATGCATATTTCATCTTTTGGAGATTCACTGATAAAATCTTATTTGGTGATTTTTTTCAGGTTAATTCCTCATGCCTGGAATCCATGCTCACAGGATTATATGTTTACAAAATAAAACTTTTGTTCTAACTAGAACCAAAACAAATGTGTCACTTAGCCGAAAAAGTAGTCTACTATAGGAAAAAAGAAAGAAAGAAAGAGAGAGAGAAAGAGTCACCCCGTCAGACAGACTGAAATAGAAAGTTCTGAGTGTGGGCTTTACACTACAGATGCGTGTTTAAGCAATAATAAGAGGAATTCAGTGATAACATATTTCGATGGTGATTCATGTTCATGAAGTATCTCCACACATGGTTTCTCCTTTGATCCAAACAATTGTGAGGTAGAAAGTTTTTCTGGCTATTATTATTATTATTTTTATTTTATAAAAAGTATTTTTTATTTTATATTTATATTTATATTTTATTTATTTTATAAAAGGTAAATTAAGATCTTAGGGAAAGAGCCTCAACCAACCAACATTCTTATGACAGAGTTAAGACCAGAATTTATTATTTCTTTTCAATTTTTTCCCCCCATAAAGCTCTTTTTGTTCTCTCAGATGACTTTATTCTGTTAGCCAGGGTCACTGTGAGACTTCATAATACGGGGCTCTTCAGAACCAATAACAGAAACCATTAGCTTGAAATCTTTGAACGCTGCTTAAGACTAAATGCTCATTATTCTAGGGGACTGGATAATCTCTTAGCGTTAAACTTGCAAAACCCTTCAGAATTAAGTACCAGGGACATTTGTGAAATGCAATGGCTCATAAATAGCGCAACTATTATGCTTCCAAGAATGCCCCAAACAATAGCAAGAACTTGAAAAGGATAGCTTGTCTCCAGTTCCAAACTGGGATGTGCATGCCGGTTGATGTTGGAAAGAAAATTCACTCATGAGACCAGCATCACCATGGAATAGCTTTTTGAAGGAGGATAAGGGTCAGGTTTTCATCATGATCACCATTCGCGTTTTTTCTTTCATTATTAGTATTCTTCTTTGCTAAACTTCAACGTAAATCTAAACTTAATCCGTATTCAACAAATTAGAAATGACCATTTGTCCAAAGGCAGCCAAAATTATCTCAAGAGATTACGTCTCTTCAGTTCTTTCTAGACTAGAGAAGAAGCCACAGAAGTCATACCATTATGGGAATCTGGGACAGGCATCATTTTGACCAGGCAGAGCTGAAATCAGTATAGCTTTCTGTTAATGCTCTGTCTTCAGGAAGTGATATCGACATTTTGAAGGCAACAGAAACTTGATCAAGCAGAAGAACCACCTGTCTCCAAAGTGGCTGAGGAATTTCTTGACCCACAAGCTCCTCACACACGAATACATGTAAGAGCGCAGACAATTCAGCTTGAAGACAGCCCGTACAGTATGCAGCAGGCAGAAGAGAGTTCCACGGAAACGTTCAGGGACTCTCTGATGGCTACTCAGCCATTTATTCAATTTTGAACAAATGTAAATCATGCTCTGACATAATTGAATTGAATGCTGCAATCACAAGAATGGAAAACGCAAACATCTCCCCGATAAATGCTGACTGGCTCACTGCAGAGACAGCCAAAGCAGCGACAAAAATAAAACACACGCTGTTGTCACGATGATGGGAACCACATGCTACGACATCACATAGACAACACACCGAAGCTAATCCTGAGTTTTAAAAAGAAGTCTTCCTGGAGGAGGTGGCCCCCGAATCACCCCTGGTAACAAAGGGCAACAAGGGCCGTCTTTCAGGGCAGCGCACGGGAAGGCCCAACCTCAGAGTAAGACGTGGGCTGCACAGGCACATTAGGTCGGAGGAAGCCACAGTGCATTCAGGGACCTCAAGTCCTTAAGGAAAGCCAAAGGTTCAAGTCCCATTACGTGAATGAGAAACAGTAGGCAGGAGAGGTAGAAAGCGGGAATCACCAGGGGAATACGCTTACAGATCACGTTCATGTCGATGAGCTGATAGAGCAAGGATTATCGGAAATGGCATGCATGGGACACATTTATGTCTCGGGACAATTTCACACATGGATCTTCATCCCACAACATTACTGAGAGATATATAACCTATTGTATCCTTATAGCATGCTCCTAGTAACATCCTGAGAAATGTTAACATTATTCCATTCACATAGAAGATGAAAGAGTCATGGACAGGTTAAATAGTGTGCTCAGCGACCCAAGACTGGGCAGAGGGGCTGGGGTTCGCATTCAGCATCTGTGCGCCTGATGGCGTCTCATTGCCGCATCTTCACACGGGCGGACACACGTGTCACTGTCGCATCTTCCCGCGAGTGAGTATTGCCTCTCAGCACTGATCTGGCATTTTTCATAGGGTGAGTTGGTGTTATTGCACCTGTGATGCCCCATGATGTGCTCTGAGGCTCCGATGGAAGCTAACTCGCCATGTCTGGCTTTACTCCACCTCCCAGCATCAACACTCATGAAAAGTGCAAGAAAAGCAAAACTGGAAAAAGCACCAAAAGCTTCCCATTAGGAACAGTGGAGAGCATTTCTCATGTCCCCGAGTGCCACTTGGAATGGGCACACGCAGATCTGATAAGATATGGCAGGACCTGTAGAAAAGGAATTCACCTCACTTACGTGCATATTTCCCATCTGGAAACCCTCAACTTTCCCATCAAATACAAGTGTGTCAGCTGGCTCTCTATTTCACGGGGCTTTTCTTTCCCCAAGAAAGCCGGTGTCTTTTGTGACCCACCCGTATGTTATATTGCATTCAAGCAATGCCTGCTTTTGCACCAAGTCACTGATTAGAACTGTAAGCCCGTATTGATTCACACGCTGGCCCATGCACACTGTGTCGGGGGGGGGCGGTGAGCAGGGAGGGACAGAAGAAAGAGGCAACCACTCCAGATTGGTAGGTGGCGAGTATAATAAGCCAGGAGACTTACACGGGAGGCTGTCTTGGACGGCTGCAAGACAAGTAGATCTCCGCATCCACCATCAGAATCTTAAAAGTTTATTTGAAGGCTGTAACTACACTTGGTCATACATTCAGTTGAGATGGTCTCAGCAACACCTTATTTCTCAAAACCATGACCTTGTGGCAGCTCCCGCTGGGGGAGTGGTGTGCAGAGCATACATTCCAAGGATGGGGAAGGGGGGAGCCTCTGATTACCTGGAGCCACCTCATGGGTCAATGGCGTTCACATCCTGTGGGACCTCCTCCAGCAACTGGGTCTGGCCATCCTGCTTCTGCAGACAGAGAATCCATAGGGGCTTCTAAATGCGCATCAGTAAGAAGAGGATCCTCTAGTTTAGGAGAGGGATCTCTTGTGCCCTGTTCAGAACAAAGGAAGAAATACACGTGGTTTCAACGTAGAAAGGTACTGCTTGGCCTCCTCTTAGAAAGGTGCCCAGACAGTTGGAAAGAAAGGTCATCTCCCTAGCATTGATCTTGGAAGAATGGTGCCAGACTTGCCAGTGGCTGAGGGCGGCTTCGGCACATGGAGAGTGGACAATTCTACTGGAAACTAAGCAGCGCTGAGAACGAAGATGAATCATTATGTGTCTGTTACTGTGATGAAGAAAAAGATAAGAGAACCAAAGGTGCAAAAGCAGAATTGAAATTGATACCAGAAGCAGTGATGCTGGAATATCAATGGTGCTGGAAAGTGAGAGGCTTGTGACATCGGTAGATCAACTGTAAAGACATTAAAGCTCAAACTCCAACAACCCTCGATGCAAGGCCAGCCCCTGTGAGTGTGGAAGTCACTGGGAATTAAAACCACAGTGATAATCCAAGAAATGCAAAATGCGAAAACTGAGGATCCATTTCTTATTAATCAGATTTGCAAGAAACAACGCGTGACATAGTGAGAGTTAGCACAGATGACCTGGGAAAAGGAGCTCTTAACTGTCACAGGGGGTAATGTGCCTTCGTAAAATCACTTTGAGAGCAACTCTGCAACAGTATTAAAATTGAATGCTATAGCAAATCCACTTCAGTGCTCCCAGAAAATTCTAGGTTTCCAGATAACAGTTTTTATATGGGCATAATGGAATTGTGTAAAAATGGCACGTTAGCTTTGTTTGTAATAGGAATGATTGGAAATAAGACTCTTATGCCTCAGAAGGGGAATAGAAGAAATGGTGATATTTTTACATCAACATTCTAAGTTAGAATTAAGTAACTGAATCTATCCATCTCTCTATGCAGGGGTAAGTGTTGCCTACGAAATATTGAGAAGTGCAATGTTGCAGAAATGTTCTTTTGCGGGGTTCCATTTTCACTAGGACTGTGTCTACGAACAGGTGTATCAGGCGTCACTCACGGACACACGCAGTCCAAGCTCGGAAGTGTGTGCATGACGCTGCGTCCCGATGTCAGCACCCAGGTGTCCCCGCCGAGGGAGGAGTCGAGACTAGCACAAAGGGCTGGGCTCTGCCTGGGAGAGCTGTGTGTCACTCTTTGCAATTAAATCAGATGTGTAGGGACTAGAGCAGGACATCATCATTCATTTAGTTATCAGTACTGGCTGTGCAGGTATCTGTTAAGCAACTTTCCATTTCAACGTTTCCTAGTGAATTTGAGCCTGCTGGACTCCTGGTTTGCAGTGATACTTTTTTGTCTGGTTTTCTGGTTCCTTGAGTAGATGACGTTCCAGGGCCATTCACTGGAATATGAAGTAAAAGTGAAAATCTTCTTAGAGGTGGCTTGAAGCAGATTTTGGCTGATCTAGAAAATACTTCTCTGTCCTCCTTTTTCAAGTTCTAAAATGTGTGAGTAAGCTCTGTGATTTCATTGAGTAGCGTAGGTTCTCTTTCAGATGCAGATAGGCTGCTGTGGGTAATGGCTACAGACAGGCTGCGGTGCTGTCTCCCAGCCTCACTCAGTTTCAGCTCTATGGCCTGGCTCCCCGTGCCCCCCCGGAGAACACGAGCTCTGTCTTGAGTCTGTGTGGAGCCAGACCTGGTTCGATATTCTCCCAACAGTGCCACAAATTCTGACATACCCTAGGGCCAGCCATTCACTGTAGACCTGTGATTTATTTATTCATTGTTGGGCGGACTCTCTGGTGTAGCATGGTGGATGGACTGCAAGAGAAACGTGGTCTTCGACAGAGAAGTCCACTTGCTCGATGGCATTTTCATGATCTTCCTGCCCTGGCCAGTTTGACTTAAATACGTGTCCTTTGTATCAACTTAGAGATTTCTGTCACTAAAGACCTTTCTTTAGGGTTAAAGCCTAGAAGGACGTTTCGTCCTCTGGCATGATCTATGTGCCTGCAGTGGATTTGGGTGGGAGCACTTCCCATTCTGTTAGTAAAACAGACAAACGAGAATAAAACATTGCTCAGTTTGAAATTAGTCTCTGCGTATACCCTGTTCTCCTCTTTCTAACATCAAGTGACAAGTGACCCGAAATACTTTCCACCCATCTTTTTCATTCTAAACACTGCCTGCCATAATGATATGGTTCGAAGTGGGGTTGGGGTTCAGAGTCCGTAGTCAAAGAAGAATTCTTGAGTCATCTTTCATCCAAAAAAGGTGATTCTGTTAAAGCACAGGGACAGGACCCCTGGGCAGAAAGAGCTGCACTGTAAGTGTGACAGATTGCACACTTGGGAGTTGGGGGAAGTAAGGACAAAGGGAGGTTTTCAAAAGGACTTTCAGATGCTCAGGAAGACTCATGGGATCCTGGAGGGCTGGCTATTGTCAGGAAAGGTTGCTTTTCCCTCTAGCGAGGCAAGGCTCAAACAGGCTGGGAGTCTCCTGGAGGAAGGTTACACTCTGCCTATTTCAAGTATTTGTCAGGGGCTGCAGGCTTTAGGGACATTAATTTTATTTACATCCTCTTCTGCCTCTGTTTCCCACTTCATTACTGGTGGGGAGGTGACATTAGGGCTCCAAGAAAGTGCATCTGTGGGTTTCTGGAAGTTAGGCTCCTGAAAAGAATGCTTTCCCCTTGTAAGGGACTAAGACATATGTAGGCTCATGGATGGAAACTCCTGCCCCGCTGGACTGTGATCTCAGTCAGTTAACCATTTGGTGGTGGTTGTTGTTTTTCCTTTCCCAGGGTTAGGGAAGCCAGGAAGGCCTGCGGAATGTCACACATACCCCCCCAGGTGGAGGGGAGGGGTGGGGGGCGGGCTTGGAGGTGTCATCTTATCCTTGGCCCTTGGCTTGCCTTCTGCTCCGTCATCAATAATACCTGTATCATAAAGTTAACAGATCACCTTTGCAAAATGTAATGAAAGTTACAAACATGCTTCTCTCCCCTCTGGATGAGCCTCAAAGAAATGGAGAGGAGAGGAGAGAAGCCATCCGGAAGTGAACTCTGGCATTCCATAATAAAAATCCCAAGGAAACAAAGGGGGTGTGCAAGAGAGGGAAGCACTGGCGTAGAAAGTGAATCATGGACTATGCAAAGGGTTATTGAAAAGTCGCTGGGATAAGGGTGGAGATTCGACCCTTAGGTTCTTAAAAGGTAGGTCAGTGGAGGCTTTGACAAAGTTCACGTTTTCGGACTGTAGGGCACCCGTCTGATCGGAAGGGTTTCCTAAGACTCAGGGGAAATATTGGGAAAGGGAATTTGGGGAGCAGAGC
>ML107646.1:37808-51120 GCA_003697995.1 Taxidea taxus jeffersonii | reverse complement strand
TTCACAGTTTTTATGTAATAAATATATTTTTCTTTGTCAACCTTTCTGAGGTTTTCAACCCTGCCTTAAAACTCTGCCCAGCAGTTCCACATATTTATCTCATTTACCAAGTACCATCATTGTTTTTCAGCTTGGAGAGCCATTCTAGCAACATAGTAAGTCAGGTTCCTGAGTTATGGGATAATGATCTCATATCAATGAATCTCTACTGTCTAGCCTTTCCTATGACCTAGCTTAAAACTTGCAAGCTCCACACCCACATATATTCTTCTGGTTCCTATTGGTAACTTGCAATCTAATTCTGTTGCTCTTCTCTTTTTTTATTTTTAATACATATTTTTCCTTCTTTCTTCCTTCCTCCCATCCCTCCTTCCTTTTCTTTCTTTCTTTCATTGTCTCCCACACATGTGTGTGTGCTCTCTTTCTCTTCCTCTCCCTCTTTTTTTTTTTTTTTTTTTTTGGTAGGTGAGGTAAAAACCCATTTCTCCTTATTTTAGGAAATGTTTCTTCACTGCCCAGGCTATGCTTATACTGACTTAATTTGGGGTCAAGAAGCACCACGGAGGCAAAGCTATATTTTGAGGAGGATAAACATAATCTTTTGAGGCCTTTTCATGGTTTCCTGGCAATGGGAGACTGCTTTGCTATTAAAAGGTGAAATGGACACCTTCTAGGCTCTAAACACAGGGTCTAGGCTGTAAACATAGGGGAAACAGGAAGTTTGAATGTTCCTATCTCAATTCCCAGGATTCTATATCTTCCTTGCCAGGGCTATAACTCTTCTGCAGTGTGAATTTAATCAACTTTTAAAAATATACTGACTCCCTCCAATCTTGGATTTTACCTACTTATCTGTCATCCTTAAAATATGATCTCACTTCTTAGTACAAACTCTCTTAGTTTGGGATCCTTCCAAAGAAGATCCTGAGACAATTGTACACATACTTTATTTAGGAAGTGATCCCAGAAAGAACAAAGGCTGAGTGGGTAAGATAAAGTTCTGAAAATTATACAAGAGAGATTAATGTTAGGAGAAACTACGGCTTCATTCCATTTCAAAATCTGAGACACAGTGTAGAATCTCCACATAGGACTGTCCTATAAAGTGGCAAAGGTTGTTTCTACAAGCACTTGCCCCTTATTGGTTGACATACCAATACTCCTCACCTATCCTTTATATAAACAATTGGAGCCCCTACAAATAGAAATAGTCTCTATTCTGCTAAGAGGATAAGGAAAAGAGAAAGCTATCACCGTGTAAGGGAACTATCTGAGGATAGCTTTCCAGGGAGGTGGATAGGTTTGGGGTTGTTTACCCAACAAAGGCAAAGTTTTTTTATACCAAAGATGTTATATATATATATATATATATATATATATATATATATATAGAGAGAGAGAGAGAGAGAGAGAGAGGGAGAGAGAGAGAGAGAGAGAGATACTACAATATATTTGTTTTGTTTAGCATTGTTGATTTCATTTGTATTAGTATGGAAGGCAGATCTAATACAGTAATTGGTACAAAAGATTACCATGCTTTAAAGAATGGGTTAAAGTTTCAGAAACAGGGGCACCTGGGTGGCTCAGAGGGTTAAAGCCTCTGCCTTCGGCTCAGGTCATGATCTCAGGGTTCTGGGATTGAACCCCACATCAGGCTCTCTGCTCAGCAGGGAGCCTGCTTCCCTTCCTCTCTCTCTGTGAGTCTCTCTGTCTACTTGTGATCTCTGTCTGTCAAATAAATAAATAAAATCTTTAAAAAAAAGTTTCAGAAACAAATCCTGAATTAGTTTTCTAATTCCACAATAATACTGAATAAAATCTACCCCAAAGTCGGTATCTTGGACCATAAATAATGCATTCTCATGGAGTTGAAAGTCAGGCTTTCTTTTTCAGGCTGGAGTTCCTGGAAAGCTCTGCTTCATGCCATGGTTCTTCAGGGATAAACCAAACTCATATGCCTTTCTCCTCTTGGAGCCAACAGGCTATCTAGGATATGCTCTTTTCAGGGTGATGGCATAGGTACAAAAGGGAAAGCAGCTCCACAACAGGTCTCTAAATGCCTAATTTCAGTAGTTACCCATTGCCATATTCATCAACATTCAGAGGTCAGAACTTCACTGAGACTAAGGTGAGGTAAAAGGCACTCATCTGGATGAAAAAACTTGAGGAGCTGCCACAAAACTCAGCGAACAAAATGAAAAATATTTTTGTATAATATTTTAAAATATTTTATTTATCTGTAAGAGAGAGAGAGAGTAGAAGTGAGGGGAGGGGCAGAGGGGCAAGTAGACTCTACACTGAGCAAGGAGCACAAATTGGAACTCTATTCCTAGACCCCAAAATTATGACCTGATCCAAAGTCAGGCATTTAACTGACTGAGCCACCCAGGTGCCCCTGATACAATTTTTCTAAAATGTAAAAAGTTCCATAAAAAAACAAAATTTTTTAAATGAAACATATATATATAATTTATTTTTTATTTATTTATTTTTTAAAAATTTTAGTTACCTGGTACTCCCCTCTGGCAGCTTTTAGTTTGTTCTCTATAATTAAGAATCTATTTTTTTCTTATTCCTTTTGTTCACTTGTTTTGTTTCTTAATTTCCACATATGAGTGAAATCATATGGTATTTGTCTTTCTCTGACTTATTTCACTTAGAATTATACTCTAGCTCCATTTATGTCATTGCAAATGGCAAGCTTTCATTTTTTATGACTGGATAATATTCCATTATGTGTGTGTGTGTGTGTGTGTGTGTGTGTATATACATACATACATACATACATACATACATACACATGGATGGAAGCAGCACAAGTGTCCATCAACTGATGATTGGATAAAGAAGTAATCCAATCATCAGTTGATGGAACTTGTGCTGCTTCCATATCTTGGCTATTGTAAATAATGCTGCTATAAACATAGGGGTGCCTGTATCACTTTGAATCATTATTTTTGTATTCTTTGGATTAATACCCAGTAGTGCCATTGCTGGATCATAGGACAGTTCTATTAATATTTGAGGAGTCTCCATACTATTTTCTACAATGGGTGTATCAGTTTGCATTCCCACCAATAATGCATGTGGGTTCCTTTGCTCTACATCCTTGCCAATACATGTTATTTCTTGTGCTGTTGGTTTTAGACAGTCTGACCAGTGAAAGGTAATATCTCATTGTAGTTTTGATCTGCATTTCACTGATGGTAAAGTGATGATGAGCATCTTCTCATGTATCTGTTGGCCATCTGGATGTCTTTTTTGGAGAAATGTCTGCTCATGTCTTCTGCCCATTTTTAAATTGGATTATTTGGTTTTTGGGTGTTGAGTTTCATAAGTTCTTTATATATTTTGGATACTAACCCTTTATCAGATATGTCATTTGCAAATATCTTCTCTCATTCCACAGGTTGCCTTTTAATTTTGTTGATTATTTTTTTCACTGTACAGAAACTTTTTTATTTTTATATAATCCCAATAGTTTATTTTTGCTTTGTTTCCCTTCCCTCAGGGGATCTATCTAGAAAAATGTTGCTATGGTCAAAATCAAAGACGTTACTATCTGTGTTCTCTTCTATGATTTTATAGTTTTAGGTTTGCATTCAGGCAATGGCTACTCTGGCTTTCTTTCGACATCCACTTACATGATAATTGTTTCTCTATTCCCTCACTTTCCGTTTGCAGGTGTCTTTAGGTCTAAAATGAGTCTCCTGCAGACAGCATATGGATGGATCTTAGGGTTTTTTAGTTTGTTTGTTTGTTTGTTTATTTTAATCTATTATGATATCTTATGTCTTGATTGGAGCATTTTGTCCATTTGAATTCAAAGTAATTTTTGATAGATTTGTATTTGTATTACTCTTTTATTACTTTTTTGTGGTTGTTTCTGGATATTTTCTCTGAACCCTGTCTTTATCACTTTTGGTCTTTCCTTCCCACTCAAAGATTTCCTTTTAATATTTCTTCCAGAGCTGTTTTAGTAGTCCCAAACTCCTTTAGTTTTGATTTGTCTGGGAAACTATCTCTTCTACTCTACATAATAGCTTTGTTGGATAAAATATTCTTGGTTGCAGATTTTTCCCATTAACTTTGAATATATCATGCCACTCTTTTTTGGCTTGGAAAGTTTCTGCTGAAAAATCCACTTATAGCCTTATGGGAGTTTCCTTTGTATGTAATTGTCCTCTTTTGTCTTGTTACATTTAATATATATATTTTGTTTCTTTAGCACTATGTTTTCCATTTTAATTACAATGTTTTGGCATGGGTTTACTTTTGTTGATTTTGATGAGAGTTCTCTGTGCCCCCTGGATCTGGTATATCTGTTTCTTTTCCCAGATTAAGGACATTTTCAGCTATTATATCTCCAAATAATTTTCTGCCTCATTTTTTTTTCTCTTCTTCTGGGACTCCTATAATACAATTTTTTTTTATGTTTGATGGAGTCACTAAGTTCCCTAAGTCTATTCTTATTTTACATAATTCTTGTTCCTCTCTTTTGTTCAGCTTGATTGCTTTCTGTCATTCTGTCTTCCAGGTCATTAATTCATTCCTCTTTTTCTTCTTCCAGCCTGCTGTTCAATCTATCAAGCATGTTTGTCATTGTTTATTGAGCCTTTATTTCCACTGTTAATCCTTACCTCTGTGTTAATGGTCTCACTGATGTCCTCCACTCTTTTCTCTAATCCAGTAAATATCATTATGATCCTTGCTTTAAATTCTCCATCAGGCATGTTACTCATCTTTTTCACTTTCCACTCTGGCCATAGCCTTGTCCTGTTCTTTCATTTAGGAAAAATTCCTCTGTCTTCTCATTTTGTCTAACTGCCTGTGTTTGTTTCTTTGTGTTAGGAATGTCAGCTGAGTCTCTGATTCTTGAGAGTAAAGGCTTTATGAAGAAGAGGTCTTATAGTGCCCACCATATGGTGTTTCCTGTTCCCCAGAGACTGGCACTTCTAGGAATTTCTCCAATGTGTGCAGTGTGAGCTCTGCTATTGTGTCCTGGACACTTTATCTTCAGGCAAACTGTCTACAGAGGGTCTCTTTGCCTGTTGTGAGCAGCATTTTGTCCCTGGCTTGAATGTGGTGCATGTTTTACTGGGTGTGCTTTGGTCTGCTTTTGAAATGAGATTTGTCAGCACTGCCACCAGAACTGGGGGCTCATGTAACTCTCAGGTTGAGAGACAGAGTGTAGGCAGTGGTTTGAGCTGGTCTTCTGGGGGAGGGGGCCCACTGCTCTGGGGCTGAGTCAAAGATGAATAGAAAATGTGGGGCGCCTAGGTGGCTCAGTGGGTTAAAGCCTCTGCCTTCAGCTCAGGTCGTGATCTCAGGGTCCTGGGATGGAGCCCCGAATTGGGCTCTCTGCTCAGCAGGGAGCCTGCTTCCCTTCCCCTCTCTCTGCCTGCCTCTCTGCCTGCCTCTCTGCCTACTTGTGATCTCTGTCTGTCAAAAAAACAAATGAAATCTTTAAAAAGAAAAGAAAAGAAAATGTGGTTCTTCCAGAGGGCGAGTTTGTGGAGTTTGGTGTAAGCAAGTTAGGCAGGGAGTGTAGGTGATTCACTGATCTCTGTAGGTGGCTCTGTGTTTATGTTGGCAGGCAGAGAAGGGGAATGGCACCTGCCATTCCCTTTGTTCCCAGAGGAGTCTTTCTGTGAACACTGTCTCTCTGGGACATGCTCTTAGATGAACAACTAACCCCCCCAAAACCCCCACTATGTGCCCTAGTTGTTCTTCAGATTGTTGCTTCCATGCTGTATGTCTGCAAGCTACTTGTCCTGCCTTTTCTCCAAGAGTGGCCCCAACATCCTCTGTGGTCTACCAGAGCCAAGCATGCTGACCTTTAAAACTCTAGGCTTTAAGCCCCACTGGTTACAAGCACTCACAAAATTCAGCCCTTCTCACTTTCCAAGCCAACTACTATAAAAGATTTCCCTATGTGGGCTCCTCTGTGTGCTAGTTTGTCTCTTGTCATTCCCTGTGACCATGTTTCCTTCCCTACCAGTGGCCATGTTCCTTTTCTCACCCAAGCTGAGTCTCCACACTTCCTAGTTTCTTTGATATGACCTCTTCTCTATCATTAGTTGTGGAATTTATTTTGCTAGTCTTTATATCAATTTAAGGAATATTTAGGATGATTTGATACTTATCTAGTTGTACTGGTGGGATGAGGAGAGTCTAAGGTCTTCCTACTCTGCTGTCACCTTTCATATCAAGTTAAACCATTTTATTGAGATATGATTAACATATAAAAGATTGTATATACTTAATGTATGCAACATGGTGACTTTGGAGATATATATAGTTCTGTGAACCATCACTATATTTCACCATCAATGTTTCCTCTCACCATCTTTACATTATTAATTTATTTTTAATTAATTAACTTATTCATTTTATTCTGACCTTAAATGTGCATCATTCTGGCCCTGCTTCATCAGTCTCACCCTAATCCTGCCCTGCAAGTCTTATACTCAAACCTAAGGTGATATGGTGAAAAATACACTCTAACTATGGAGGTAGTATTTGAGGAATAAAACATTTTTGAACAAAAATCTCACTAAAAAAGAAATGGTGCACCTAAAAATTTCAATAAATAAGTTATGTCTATGGGACATATGAGTGATAGAATGATAAATTTAGTAATGAGAGGATTTTCAGGGGAAAGGAAACATGCTTATATAAATAATGACATGAATAAAAGCCCATATACAGATTTTAAGATGAATTTTCAGATAAAATGACAACTAGTTTGATGAAAAAAAAAGACAATATTAAGTAAAGAAACAAACTTTCTGGAATAATTTTAGTATACTTTCCAGAGTCCACAAAAATTGTGATTCAGGAATAGTAAAGGTCCATTAGTGTAACTACACAAATTTTGAGTTAATGAACTACCTAATGAAGACCAATGATCTTTTGGAAGAGACACACTATTAATACATTTCACATATCCTCAGTAAATATTCTGAAGCATTATGTTAATTTGGGTGAAGTTGTGACTTATTACTAGTAAATTATCTGTTATATACTACTTCATGGAGATTTTTCCCCTAAAACACTATGTAATGATTATGAATTATATTGTATATAAAACCAATGTTTGTCTTTTTTTAAAACAAATTGAGACTTTTTAGTCACTTGGAAAAGCTCAAAAATATTATGGATATGTAAAAAAATAAGAACTGTAATTTTCATTTGTAAATATTTATATAATAATTATATGTTTGTTTATGTTTACATTTATTCTTTAAGTTGGTACTTGTGAATTTCAACATATTTTGGTGGAATTTCTTATTGTCATTTAAAACATACAAATCACATACTCATCACAATTTAAATCTATTTTATAGTTTCTTACTTGATTTCAATTGCCAACTTTTGCTTTATTACCACTTGGGATACTGAATATATATGTGGATTCTTATGAAATTCTATAAAGTAATTTCTATAATGATAACATTCTGAGGCATACCAACACAGAGTAACATATTTTAAAATATATCATCTTAGGATCCCTGGGTGGCTCAGCCAGGTAAGCATCAGCCTTTGGCTCAGGTCATGATCCTGGGATCCTGGAATCAAGCCCCATGTCATCTCCCTGCTATCCTACTTCTCCCTCACTCTCTCTGACTGCAGTTCCCTCTGCTTGTGCTCTCTCTCTCTTTCTCTGTCAAATAAATAAATAAATAAAATATCTAAAATATATATATCATCTTATGGGTTTTACTTATAGCATATTCTATATTATATACCCTTCTCTGAAAAGTCTTCCACATATGCAGGATATATTTACTTATAAAACCTTTATCTAACTGAAAATATAAAAGGCACACTTATGATTGATATTCAGCAAAACCTTTACCTTGTTTTCATTAAGATAGCTTAATTTTATTGGTCAAAGTTGTCATTTATATGCAATTGTGCTACATAAGATGACAACATTTATTATGTTGAAGAATAACTTTTAAACAACTGACACAATTCTTTAGTGATAAATCACCAATAGAAAAATAGGTCTTCTATTTATAAAGTTTAGAGAAGATACTGACAAAATCCTAAAACTATTCAGTTTATATGTGTTATGTTTGACAACACTAAAAGAAATAATTCTACTTAGACAGATATAAAGTTTCATTGTAACTTAAAATTTTTTAAAAAGTGCAATGTAATGCTGATGACATACTTTCCAAACTCATATGCTTCATTTTTAACATTTTGCATTCTAATTTAATAAAATGAAAATCATGATTTTAAGTAGATTTTCGGGGGATTTTTTTATATAAAAATGAATTTTTCGGGATGCCTGGGTGGCTCAGTGGGTTAGGCCGCTGCCTTCGGCTCAGGTCATGATCCCAGCATCCTGGGATGGAGTCCCGCATCAGGCTCTCTGCTCGGCAGGGATCCTGCTTCTCCCCTCCCTTCTCTGCCTGCCTCTCTGCCTACTTGTGTGATCTCTGCCTATCAAATAAATAAATAAAATAAAAAATAAAATCTTAAAAAAAATGAATTTTTCTATTTATCAAATGAGCATATTTTACTATGTTTAAAAAATTCATATAGTTGGGTCAAAACTTTAAAATCTGTACTAATAGGGCAAGTATCCAATAAGATAGACCAATATTAAAATGGAAGGTATAAAGAATACTAGATATATCCTACTAGATAGGAGCAAATAACCCAAAACCAATTCAGATTGAAACATAAATTGCTATATTTTGCAAAGAAAGAGAAACCATTTATTTTAATTATTGTATTTATTATATAACTGTTTGTTATATATTAATATTATTATTATTTTAAATAATACTTTTTAATGAAATATATTTATTTATTTGAGAGAGAGACAGAGAGAGAGAGAGAGAGAAGAAGAAGACTCCATGCTGAGCAGGTAACCTGATGCAGGGTTGTATCACAGGACCCTGGGATCACGACCTGAGCTGAAGGCAGACACTTAGCCAACTGAGCACCCAGGAACCCCTTTTTATATTCATTATTATATCACATTAATACCTTTGTAGTAATACTAAAGATGCTTACTTTGGAGAGATATACCCATTCCATTAGGTATTATTTAAATTTTTAGATTTTAGATTTTTTAATATTAATTAACAAGTATAAATTATCCCCACTTATTCACCATTTCTGACATTTCTCTGATTTTTTGTTAACATATAAACTACTCCTTTTGTTTCTTTTTTTATTCTTAAGCACTTTCTATTTTTTCATTTTCTTTTTGTGTTTGTTTTTCCTAATAAGTAGAAAATAATCAAGTATTTGGAAAGAGTCAAATTTATATTGACTGAGTCATAAAACCACAATTCTATCTAAAAATTGTGACTTTATTATCCTTAAATTTATATATTCTAAAATTTTGCAGCAGATGTAGGCTAAATTTAAATAGTACATCCTTGAGATATACCTCTTGAGTCTGATATCATGGACATGGTATTAATAACATCAAGTTCATGAATCAATATTATATTTTAAATGTTCACACTGAGATGACTTCTGGAATGGTGTCCTAAGGGCATATAGTTAACAGAAACATTTTTTTTCAAGAAATATTAATTCTCAGAAAGAACAGTAAGGGTCTGTGGCATTTGAGCCATGACCCACTTCCTTCCCTTCCTGTACCAGCTCAATCTGATAGAGGCCATTCCTCTGTTAGGTCCATGGTGAAATATAGGGTTTCCACTATCTCCAGCTCCCAATTTAAGTCTACTGTTTCTCCTCAGGAGGAGAAAGATACAGAAATTCTCAACTCCCTAACTCTGTTACAGAGATGTTATTTCAGGCAAGAACAGCTGAGAGGTCTAGACTTTCTATCATCACTGTGGGCACAAGTTCTATCCCAGATGGGGTAGGCTAAGAATAATCAGACTTATATCATCATTGCCCTCACTCTCTGGTAAGGCTTCAATGGCTTATAAATTTTGCTCTGTGAGAGAGTCTGGGTTTAAGAAAAGAAAATGCTGAAGATTTCCCCAAGAATTAACTTTATTTATTACAACAGAGGGTGGGGAAGTTCAAGCTTAAGGCCATTCTCTAAAACAATGGGAATTTTGGTGGTAGGTTATTAAAAGGAGGCCAGTTGTGCCAGGAAATCAACAACTTAAATCATAGGCTGACTAGAAACTCATTAGAGAGAATTAAGGAAAGAGAAGGTAAGAAGAGCCCTTTTAGGGTTTGAACAAATTTGAAAGGCCAGTATCAAAAACAAAACCCATAAAATGGATCAAATATAAATTGGATTAGATTGTAGAACAATATAACCTTAGAACATTGTTGAATACAAGAGTATAAGCAGTTGATAATTATAGAACCTAAAAGCTGGGTATAATTCTAAATTGGACAGACAGTTTTACGAAGAGGAAAAAAGACCATCAAAGAGAACACTATTAAAAACACTGTTATCCCAAGGTGACTAGACACCTAAGGCTAAATCTCGATGGGAGTAATAGCAGAAGCTTTAAACAGTGAGGGAATTGCATTTAACTAAAATAGTCCAGCTTAGTCACAAATAAACAAATAAACAAGCACACATTACCAAAAAACAACTTTAAAAGTTAAAGGAGGGAGTTACTGAAAATAAATTATCTAAAATTTCCAATTTTCAACAAAAACTATGAGACATATAAGGAAACAAGAAAGTATAACCCATCTGTAATAAAAAGTAGACAATAGAAAATGCCTTTGAAGGACCCAGAAGAGAGAGTTAAGAGAAAAACATTTCAAAGTAGTTATTATAAATGTTAAATAAAAGGAAGCCGTGTTTAAAAAGGTAAATGAGACATGATAATGTCTCATTAAATATAAAATATCAATAAAGAGATAAAAATTATTTAAAAAAATAAATTGTAATTTTGGAGTTGAAATGTACAATAACTGAAATAAAAAATTGGTGAGAGGGACTCAGCTATAGATTTGAACTGACAAAGATTCAGCACACTTGAAATTAGATCATTAGAGACTATGCCACCCGAATAAGAGGAAAAGAATGATGAAAAATAAACAAAAATACTCTAATGCATCAATATTTGCAGGAATATCATAAGATGAAGAGACAGGAAAAGGAGAAGAAAAGATATGTAAAAAATAATGGCTAAAACTTCCCAAATTTGAATTAAAAAACAACCAAACAGTAATCAATCCATGCATCTAAGAAAGTCAATGAACTAAGTAGCAGAAGGCAAAGAGACACACACACAGACAAATTAGAATAAAAAAGCTGGAACATAAAGGCAAAGAGCATATCTCTTGAAGACATCAAGAGAAAAATGACCCAATGAATACAAAGAAACCCCAAAAATATTTATAGCTGACTTGTCCTCAGAAGGAACAGAGGCCAGAAGGCAATAGAATGATATGGTAAAAAGTACTGAAAGGAAGGAAAAAAAAGATGAAGCTATCAACCATGAATTTTATCGCAAGTCCAACTATCTTTCAAAACTCATGGTGAAATAAAGACTTTCCAGGAAAACAGAGCTGAGGAAATTTCTTACTAACAAACTCACCTTTGAAGAAATAATAAAGGCAATTCTGTAGACTGAAAGCAAGTGATCCCAGGCAGTAATCCAAATCCACATGAGAGAACAGAATACTAATAACAGGGATGCTTGGGTGGCTCAGTGGGTTAAGCCTCTGCCTTCGGCTTGGGTCATGATCTCAGGTCCTGCGATCAAGTCCCATATCGGGCTCTCTGCTTGGCAGACAGCCTGATTCCCATCACTCTCTGCCTGCTGCTCTGCCTACTTGTGATCTCTATCCATCAAATAAATAAATAAAATCTATTAAAAAAATACTAATAACAGTAGTTATGCAATTATAAGGAAAATGCAATAGCATTTATCTTCTCATTTTAATTGATTTTAAAGGACTTGACTAAAAAAGTATATATAGAATTTCATTGGTGGACCCACAATACAAGAAAAATAATATATTTGATAATGATAATAATCACACAAAGGAGATGGCTGGCAGCAAAACTGTAGTGAATCAAGGAAATGAAACCAGATGATGTTCTGAATCCATGACAGCAAATAAAGACAACCAGAAATGGTAAGTAAAAAGGTTAATATAATAAACTCTATAAACATACTTGAACTCTTTCCTTTTCTCTGTTCTTAAAAGGCAAGAAGTTATATAAAATAATAATTATATAAATGTATTGTTGAGATATTAACATATAGATGAAATATTTACAGCAATAATAACACAAAAGTGGAGAATACAGCTACATAGTAATTCTATGTCTGTATCTCACTGGAACTAGCTTAAAGTGTGAATAGATTCTGATAAGATGTATAAGGTATACTGTAGTGTAATTACTAAACAATAACTCAAAAGTATAATGAAAAATCATTACAGGAATTTAAATGTTATAAAAACATTTACTTAATGTAAAAGAAAGCAGCAGAAGATTAATAAGGGGAAAAAAGCAACTCAACATATAGAAAACAAAAAGTAAAATGTAATGCAAAATCTAACTTTATCAACAATAACATTAAAATGTGAATGGTTTTGGGGTGACTGGATGGCATAGTTGGATAAGTCTACTACTCTTGATTTCAGCTCAGGTCATGATCTCAGGGTCGAGATTGAGCCCCATGTGAGCCCCATGCTGGGCATGGAGCCTACTTAAGATTCTCTCTCCCTCTCTCTCTGTCCTTCCCCACCCATACACACTTCTCTCTCTCTCTTTCAAAAAAAAAAAAAAATAATAATAAATTATGCTGGTTTAAACAATCTAATCAAAAGGCAGAGATTTTCGGCCTGGATAAAAACAATCCAGCTACACGCTATCTATGAGAATCATACTTCTGATTTAAAGACACAAATAGTTTGAAAGGTAAAAGATGGAAAAGGATATCAAGCAAACAGTAACCATAAAAAAAAAAAAAAAAAAAACAACACCTGGAATGGTGAGGGTGGGAGTCAAGATGGCAGAGAAGTAGCAGGCTGAGATGACATCAGGTAGCAAAAGATCAGCTAGATAGCTTATCAAACCATTCCAAACACCTACAAATCCAATAGGAGATCAAAGAAAAGAAGAGCAGCAATTCTAGAAACAGAAAATTGACCACTTTCTGAAAGGGCGCACTGAGGAGTGGCACCCCAAGCTCTCGGCTCCTCCTGGCCAGAGATTGGGAGGCCGCCATTTTCATTCCCATCCTCCGGAACTCTATAGAAAGCATCCAGGGAACAAAAGCTCCTGAAAGCGAACCTGAGCAGATTACCTAGCCTGGCTCCTGTTAAGGGTGATGCAATTCCACCTCGGGCAAAGACACTTGAGAATCACTACAACAGGCCCCTC
>ML107646.1:0-37708 GCA_003697995.1 Taxidea taxus jeffersonii | reverse complement strand
ATTCCAGAGGAGGAGAAAGCAAAGCATGGAATTCATGGCTTTCTCTCCATGATTCTTTAGTCTTGCAAAGCTAATTAATTTTTTTTAATTTTATATTTTTCTTCTGCTATTTTTTTTATTCTTACCCTTTCCTCTTTTAATGGTTTTTTAACTAGTTAATCTTAACAATACATTTCAAAAAAAATCTTTTTTGAACTGAAAGACCCCCTTCCCCCAGCCATTGATTAACTAAACGCTCTCTTGTTTTTCTGTAATCGCTTGGCTACACCCTTCCCCCAGCCATTGATTAACTAATCGCTTTTTTGTTCTGTAAGCGCTTCTGTAAGCGCTTGGCTAAAAAACATCCTCCCACCCTATCGCAAAAACAGGAAGAGAACAGAGGACCGAAGATCCCTAAAGCCCCGCCCGGCCGTTCGGGGACTAGCAGCTGTGACCCCCGATAATCCCCATTACGTTTTTTAAAACAACCAATAGGAAACCTGTTGCTTAGCCATCGCTCCTGTACCCCTTCTTGCCCTATAAAAAAGGATTGTAAGCCTGAAGCCCGCGCGCTCAGCTAGCTGGTGCTGCTGACCGCCCGCAGGCGCGTCTGTGAAGAATAAACCCTCTTGCCTTTGCATCCAGTGGAAGTCCGGTGTCCGATTCTTGGGTGGTGAAGTCTGAGGGTCTTTCAGAACCTTCATTATTTTAGTCATATTTTATCCTTCATTGTATCTAATTTTATTTTTTGTATACACATAGGGTTTTTCTTCTAAAAAAAAATTGGGATACAACTTCTAATAGATCAAACTATACCCTAAATCTAGCACTGGGCTTTGTTCTAGTCTCCAGCCTGAGCAAATTCTCTCCACTTTCTTTTTCTTTATTCTCCCAACCAACTTATCTTATCACTCCAGTTTTAGAAATTAAAAAAAAAATCATCTTTATAGTCATATTCCATCCCTTCATGGTGTTTTTCATTCTTTATATATGTTTTTCATTCTTTAAAATTTTGATAGTTTCTTCTAAGAAACCAAAATACTCCCAAAATTAAGTGGGTGACCCTGTTCTATTCACAAGTTTCTCTCTCTCTCTCTCTCTCTCTCTCTCTCTCTATATATATATACATATATATATAATTAAGTGGGTGACCCTGTTGTTCTATTCACAAGTCTCTCTCTCTCTTTCTCTCTCTATATATATACATATATATATAATTAAGTGGGTGACCCTGTTCTATTCACAAGTCTCTCTCTCTCTTTCTCTCTCTCTCTCTCTCTCTCTCTATATATATATATATATATATTTTTTATATTTTTTCATTTTTTTTTTTCTTTTTTATTTTTTTTTTTTTGAACTTCTTTTTACCCCCTTTCTTCCCCCCATGATTTGGGGTCTCTTCTGATTTGGCTAAAGCACATTTTCCTGGGGTCTTTGCCACTATTTTAGTATTTTATTCACTCCTTCATATATTCTTATCTGGGTAAAATGACTAGTTGGAAAAACTCACCACAACAAAAAAGAACAAGAGGGGGCACCTGGGTGGCTCAGTGGGTTAAGGCCTCTGCCTTCGGCTCAGGTCATGATCTCAGGGTCCTGGGATCAAGCCCCGCATTGAGCTCTCTGCTCAGGGTGAAGCCTGCTTCCCCCTCTCTCTCTGCCTGCCTCTCTGCCTACTTGTGATCTATCTGTCAAAAAAATAAATAAAATTAAAAAAAAAAAAAAAGAACAAGAGGCAGTACCGAAGGCCAGGGACCTAATCAATACAGACATTGGTAATATGTCAGATCTAGAGTTCAGAATGACGATTCTCAGGGTGCTAGCTGGGTTCAAAAAAGGCATGGAAGATATTAGAGAAACCCTGTCTGGAGAAATAAAAACTCTTTCTGGAGAAATAAAAAAACTAAAATTTAGCCAAGTTGAAATAAATAAAGCTATTAATGAGGTGCAATAAAAAATGGAGGCTCTTACTGCTAGGATAAATGAGGCAGAAGAGAGAACTAGTGACATAGAAGACCAAATGACAGAGAATAAAGACGCTGAGCAAAAGAGAGACAAACAACTACTGGACCACAAGGGGACCAAAATTCGTATGTTGAAATCTTAACTTCAGTACGATGGTATTAGCAGGAAGGGTCTTTGGGAGATGATTAGATAATAAGGATGGGGTCCTCATGAATGGGATTGTGCTTTTATAAAAAATAACTCAGAGATCTTTCACCCTTCCACCATGTGAGGATGTAGCCTCATGATGGCTCTCTGCAACTCAGGAAGTGGGCCTTCACCAAGAATCCAAAAATGCTGGCATCCTGGTCTTTTACTTCCAGTCTCCAGAGATGTGAAAAATAAAATTGTACTGTTTTTAAAGACACCAATTCTATGATAATCTGTTTTAGCAGGCCAAACTAGGAAAACCACTTTTACATATCCATTGTGAATTTTAGGAATCAGTCTGTGCTTCAAACAGAGTTCATACCAAGACTCTTTCCTTTCTAGAATTCTCTCCCACTATCTACATGCCTCTGTAGTCCTGAAGTCTGTGTCTTGTTTGTTAACCAGTCACAGGATGTCTTCTGATTTAATTACAGATTTCCTCTATCATGAGGAGTGAGGGCATCAACTGATAAGTTACCAAACCACATAATCACTGATGGTAGTTTTCTGTTTTTTTAATGTTCTACCCAACCACTTTCCAACTTTTTCTTGAATTTTGTCACTTTCTGGGCTGACAAGTATTTTTTTTATAATTTTTTTTATTTTTATATAAACATATAATGTAACCCACCACTCTCTCCCAACACCCCTCCCCCCCAACCCCCTCAGTTTGTTTTATGACATTAAGAGTCTCTTTTGGTTTTCTCCCTCCCGATCCCATTTTGTTTCATTTATTTTAAATAATATTTTGTTCAGTTGTGTGTGTGTGTGTGTGTGACCACTAAGAAAGTGTTGGATCAAGCTGCTCCACCATTATCAGAAACAGAACTCTTGAACTCTGAAATAAAATTTCAATGAAAGGTATTCAATTTTCCCCAAGTATTTGTTCCTCAAACATTACTATATATTAAGGGTCTCATAGCACTGATTCAGACTCTGAATATAAGTTGTGTCAAATACTTAAAAATTGAGACACTGATTACATATAAAATCATTTTCTTTGGGATTTTGTTTTTTATTTTGACAAGCAGAGATCACAAGTAGGCAGAGAGGCAGGTGGAGAGAGAGAGAGGTGGAAGCAGGCTCCACACTGAGCAGGGAGCCCTATGCGGGGCTCAATCCCAGGACCTTGGGATCATGACCTGAGCTGAAGGCAGAGGCTTTAATCCACTGAGCCACCCAGGTGCCCCTTCTTTGGGATATTTTATGTCATCAGTATCATGGGGTGTCCAGTACTGCCATTCCATCTTCCCTCCCTCCTTTCCACCTCTCTTTTCCTCTCTCTCTCTCTGAATGCATTTGTTATTGCTTTGACAACTGATTGTGACATAATTTTTTAAAAATGAAGATTTGAAGGAAACATGCAATTTTTAACTCTTTTCTGCTACTAGAACAAAAGTTTGTTTCTGGCTGGAAACTGTTTTATGCTTTTTAAATGTACTTTTTTATTTTTAATTTTAAAATTCTATTTTGATTTGTTTTACAAAGAAGTTAAACTTATAAAGTTATTTGTAAATACCCATATTATCCATTCCTAATTCAAGACCTATTCATAATTTGTATTTATGGCACTTTGAGGGTAATATTTATGTTACCCCTTTTATCAAAATATTAAATTTAAATAAGCCATTTATTAATAATTTGTATAGTTTCTATGAATAGAAGACATACCACAAGACAGTAGAAGAACTGAGAAAAGTGAAGATTTAACACATATAAAAATATCACACACCATAATGGAGCTTATTGTAATAAAAATAAAAAATAATGAAAAAATGACGTGACAATTTGCACTCTGTTCATTCAAGGTTGACTAAGATCAATTGGCCAATATTGTCCTTTTAAGAAATGTACACATTTTCGGGGCGCCTGGGTGGCTCAGTGGATTAAACCTCTGCCTTCAGCTCAGGTCATGATCCCAGGGTCCTGAGATCAAGTCCCGCATCGGGCTCTCTGCTCCACGGGGAGCTTGCTTCCTCCTCTCTCTCTGCCTACTTGTGATCTCTGTCTGTCAAATGAATAAATAAAATCTTAAAAAAAAAAAGAAAAGAAATGTACAGTTTCAAAGTATATTTTGAAGAACATAGTGAAGTATCCAAAAGAATCAATACACTTTTATTCCAAATAAATGTCATATAAATGTGCAAAGTTAAATCATTACTTTTCCTCTGATATAACCAAATAGCCACTTGGTTGATCACAGTCTTAAGGTGAGCAGGATTAAAGGATTAAAAACTGGTACAGATAAGCAACAAAAAACTAGTCTATGAATTTATCCATAAATATTACTATCTATCAGTCTATGATCCTTTTCTGTTTTATAGAGCTTTCACAGCTGGCCCATGTGGTACAAGTATGATATTGATATTTCAGTAATAACATTTCCTGATTTATTTTTTCTTTATATAATTTTATATAGATTTGAAATAAAAATTAGTCATTAGAATTGTTATCATTAGAGTTATTCTGAAATGCATATAGGTAGAAGCGGATATCACTAAGCTATTTTTTTAGTTTTGTTTTATGAATCAGGCAAAACATTATAATTACAGAAGTTTGGTTTTATCATATGTGTTCTATGATAAGCACAGCTGATATTTAAGGAGCATCATAATCATTAAATACTGAGGGACAGAAGATGGTTAGTTTTTTGTATCTATTATTAGAGTAAAATGCTCAGAAGGGCACATCAGACAATGTCTATAAAAGAACATCATTGACTTAGTACTTAAATTTTTCATTAGAAATTTACCATAGAAAGCAATCTTTATGAGTACTTAAATAACCACAGAGTGGAAGACATTCTTGTCATTCACGGAAAAGCATTTAAATTTGAAATAAGTTTGAGAATTTCCGGACATAATCAGTGTTTCTTAAATTAAAAATTAAGAGAAAAACAAACAAAAAAATAGGCAATATAGTATCGAGAAGCAATGTACTGAATATGAGCTATCATTAAAGATGAGTTTCTAACATTAATGCAAAAATAATGAGAAATATATATTAACAATATAGAAATAACAATGTAGGTAATATTAGAGTATCATAGAATTTTAGTTAGTAACTTTCATAGGTATAATAAATATCTCTATTTTGTTCTAGTTTCTAAAACTTGAGATAAATCATTTGGGAAAGTACAAAACAGACTAATTAAAAGGATTAAATGATTAAAATGCAAAATATTTATTAAGATTAAGGGATTTTAGATTATTCAACCAGAAGATGAATAGTTTCTTGATAATGATAGAATACCTTATATCCTTTACAGAGAAGCTGATCCTCTATGCAAACTTGAGATTGCATATCTGTTTATAATTAATATCGATGCCATGACTGATTTTGCTCTAACTAAAAAGAGTGGCTGCAGCAGCAACAATAGGGAGCCATAACAATGATAAAAAACTAGTTGCTCAAAACCCACACTATCTGCTGGTTGAGGTGTTGCACATGGTACCTACAGTTGCACATTGCCTTCTGTCCTCACTGAATTTGCTGGTGTGCTAGCTTGTCCTGCAAAATAAAATCACTGGGAAAACACTGTCAGGTTGTCTCGTGCTCTCACTGATCACCTTTCCCATCGTTGCTCTCAGTGTTTAAGGGTTACACTCTTTGCAGGCAGCTCTTTCAGACGCCTTAGGCATCTACATGTCCAGTGGCTTGTACAACTACCTTAAAGTCTCTTTATCAGAGCCTTAGAACCCTGATCATCTAGAGTGGACTCTTGAGGTAAAAAGCATTTTATCACTCAAAGCAGCATATTCCTTCTCTAATACAGGGCTGTCAGTGTGGAACCAGGCTTCATCATCTGAACCACAGAACACAGAAAATTATTTGAGTGACTATTCTTTCAATATATCATGGATGGTACTAGTACCATACTAGATACATAAGAAGTTTTCATTATATGTAATGGATACCTTAAATACATAAAGGCTTGATCCTCTTTTGGATCCCTGGTGGTGAAATTCTATGTTTCCAGGCCATCTGCATCTTTCTTCAGGCAATCCATAATCATTTGGATATTGACCCTTAGGGTTTAGGGTGGGAGTGGAGGAGATGGCTCTGAAATTAACTCTGTCCACTCCTTATTCTTTGCTTTCTTTCTAAATAAGTGGGAAAAGACAAACTTATATTCCTTTGTTCTCTCCTCCACCCTCTACCTTGCCTCTCTCTTTTTCCTCCCAGAGACTTTCCCTATGTCATCTTCTCTTTTCTCTGCCCATTGGGGTAGCTTTGGTGTGGACACCAAGCTCCATGGATCCTAACTAAAGGAAGTGTCTGCCTCTGTACATTTTTTGAAGAAAGTCCATGATTCTGAGTTGCTCATAAATGACTTTTAATTAAGAAGTTTTAGGATGACTAAGAGTTATTGATAATAAAACTATATTCCTTTAATATTGACTTAAAATTTTGAAAATATTAACCCTATAAAGCAACAATTTAAATACACTTCTGAAGCATTCTACAGCTCATCTAAATTTGTGAAGCTCTGGATAGGAGTTTACATAAATGAGTTGGTGGGGCCTATACAAAATGCCATGTTGATTTTTTTTTTTAAGATTTTATTTATTCATTTGACAGAGAGAGAGAGAGAGAGGTCACAAGTAGGCAGAGAGGCAGGCAGAGAGAGAGGGGGAAGCAGGCTCCCCACTGAGCAGAGAGCCTGATGTGGGGCTCCATCCCAGGACCCTGAGATCATGACCTGAGCCAAAGGCAGCGGCTTAACCCACTGAGATACCCAGGTGCCCCACCATGTTGATTTTAAAATAGATCAGATTTTGAAACTATTTCAAAGGAACAGAAGACAAGTTTCCATGCAGTCTGTCACTTACAACCTGTTTGACCTTGACAAGTCACCAATTCTCTTTGAGTTTTGTTTTTCACTTCAATAAAATAGGAATAATGACCTACTTGTCTCACAATGTTATTAAAATCATAAGGCACCATTTTTGAAGATGGGATATTATAAGCTATAAATTACTTTAAAAATTACATCATTTTCTTTAGGCTTCTATCTAAGGTAGAAAGTCTCCTCTTAAGCATGCTTGAACATTCAGTATCATTTTATTTGGAGAAACCACCGGTAATTAGTTAAGATGTTAAGATTTGGAATTCATTGTCACAGCTTGTACTTTTTAAGCTCTCACCCATATGAACTGCACTCATTTCCTCTGCACAGCTTGACCTTTTCTAATTAATGCACAGGACTGCCTAACTGCAACTTGCATTGACATGCTGTGCCTATCAAGAATTGGAAAAAGTTCCAGCTCTATGAATTTCCAAACACTTGCCTTGAAAAAAATAGATCTTTAAAATTTTAGTTTGTTGGATAATACCCAAATTATTCTTAGTTCATTACTTCATACTTTTCAGAAGTGAACATTACCTAGTCTACTTCTCAATATTCTTAAATTCATCCTAAATAAAAAATTGTATTCTTTAAAGTCATTCTTTAAAAATGGTGGATGCATTAATTGTTTTTTAACAAATGAGAGTGATACATCTAAAATAATAATCTGACATTAAAAATTGTTGGGATGATACCATCAAAAGGGATAATGTAGAGCAATTAAAAAAAAAAAGATTTTATAAAAATAGAGCACAGAAGGAGACTGAGAGGGAGAAGCAGACTTCCCACTGATTAAAGAGCCCAATTTGGGACTCCATCCCTGGACCCTGAGATCATGACCTAAGTTGAAGGCAGACATTTAACCAACTGAGCCACCCAGACACCCCAATCTAAAGCAATTTTAAGTAATATATCTCTTGTATTTTCTTTCTTAACTTCTTTTTATTGATACATTCTTGGTGTAGAATTCTTTTTTCTTAGTATTCCACAGTCCAGTAAAAGATTAGATTTAATTTTTATTTTTTTAAAGATTTTTTAAATTTATTTGACAGAGAGAGAGATCACAAGTAGGCAGAGCAGCAGGCAGAGAGAAAGGAGGAAGCAGGTTCCCCACTGAGCAGAGAGCCCGATGCAGGGCTCGATCCCAGGACCCTGAGATCATGACCTGAGCCGGAGGCAGAGGCTTAACCCTCTGAGCCACCCAGGCGCCCCGAGATTTAATTTTTAAAGGTGATTGATTGAGGGGCACCTGGGTGGCTCAGTCACCTAAGCTTCTGCCTTGGGCTCAGGTCATGATCCCAGGGTCCTGGGATTGAACCCTGAATCAGGCTCCCTGCTTAGCAGGGAGTCTGCTTTTCTCTCTCCCTTTGCCTGCTGCTCTGCTTACTTGTGCTCTCTATCTCTCTGTCAAATAAGTAAATAAAATATTTAAAAAAAATAGTAAAGAAAATTGATTGAATGTTCAAAAGAAGCTACAAGAAGCCATAAACCATGATTACTACACAAGTTCAGGGTTCTTTAGGATCATTTAATGAGTTACTTTTCTGAATTTCCATATGGTGCAAGCCAGCCTATGTGTTTCCACCAGGGCATTTCTGGCATCTCTCCTAGAATTTAGACCAAAAATACTCAGGAACACCAAGTTATCAAAAAGCAAACACAACTCAGAAATTTTCTAAGTACCTGTTTCTTTCTTCTACATTCTTATTACCAACCAAAATTATGATAGATGACCCAAGAAAATGCACCAACTATAACCTATGACTTCTATTATTCCCTGGAATATCCGTGTGTGTACTTACAGTTTAAGAAAAAAATTCAATAAATGAATCTCTCTTAAGAAGAAAAAAACACCAGCCTGTAATACTAAGTTGCCGAGAGCTGACACTTATCATGCCCTTTCCTCAGAAAAATATCCACAGCTGGGAGAGAGATACCCTGAGAGTAGCCAGGGAAGTAATTGCCTGCTCTTTTAGTTGAGCTCAGCAAATTTCAAAATAGAAATATTAGTACCAACAGCTTATAAGAAGGGGAAGCTGAATTTCCCATCCAATGTCCAATCTTCTTTTGAAATGGAATAAAATGGTAGAAGATCTTTAGATGGAAGGAGAGGGAGAAAAAAAAAAACTTACTCTTTGCATTTGAATTTTCAAAGCTCAAACATTTGGGGGAAATGTTCATATTTTATTTCTAAGGAAAGAAATAGGTAATGAAACAGTAAACAGGAAAAATATGATTTAAAAAATAGTCACACACACACACACACACACACACACCCCAATCCAGATGTCCTGGTGTCAGAAGTCTTTGTATACAAAATTAGCCATATTTAACGTTCGCTTAGAAAGGACTTGTGCCCCCAGCAGCACGCTTTCTCTTTCTTGGAACCACTACCCCTGAAAAACCTTCCTTAGTGCTTGCTTTTAGATGTCTGCTTGAGAAGGCCCACATAAGCTTACCATACAGCTTGGGCATGACAGTAACTCTGTGGCTTCTGCCATGGTAGTTTTCTCCAGCTCAGACCTTCTGTAGAGACCCCTCAGAGACCACTGAAGGACCTTCCGAGAAGCCACTGCTTATGGTGTCCCCTAGGAAATCGCAGCCTATGACAGCTTATTGGATTGGAACTCTCTCAAAGGTGAGACAGTGGTGCTGAATTGCATGTAGAGATGGTGAATTGGATCTTTCCACAGCTCCCACAAATTGTCACTTGGATTTCTAAACGACATTGTGCATTCCATTGCCAAATTCCAAATTCCATCCCAAATTCGTGAAAGCAAAATTGTCAGCTTTTCTTAGTCAATCTTTTTTTGTAATGTCAACCAACCGAAGAAAATACTAAGAAAAACAAAAACAAAACTATCCTCCAAGAAAGAAAAGAAAAGTTTATTTTTTAATTAAACAACAAAAACTCCTTAGGCAGAAAGCTCTAGAGATTTATATTCTATCCAGCCATGTGCTGCTTTTTTTTTCCCCCTCCTAACACCACCGTAAAAAAAGAGAGTTTTTGAAATAAAAATAAAATATCATTCTCAGTTTTAGAACATAATCTGACAAATATCGTATTACTAAACCACAATATACTAATATCTGTATTCAAATCAAACATGACTTCTATTCCTACTCTGAAACAATGAATATGTATTTGCTTTGAATTTATATAAGAAATGGCCATTTCTGTTCTAAAGTAATAAAACGATTTTCTCAAATCACAGATTAGAAAGAATAGTGAGAGGAAAGTCTGGAAAAATGCAACAGATTCTAAATTAAAACAGTTATCCCTGAAATTATGGAAATAAGTACAATTTATATTTATTTTTAAATGTCCTACAAAAAACACCCATACATTAAAATGATAAAGAATGTTATTAAAATGTGATTTCATATTTATACTCTGAGGGATTGTGAAAACGTGTATGTTTGCAGTTCTGTTACACGGATCCTGTCTTATATCGCCGTTTAGCGTTTGAAGCTGTGGTACAGCGCCAGAGTGAAGGACACACACTCTCAAACTGCAGTTTAAATTTCAGCTCTAATTCTTACTGCACAGACCCTGGCATTGCATTCTTTGGGCCTCTGATATCTCAACTGAAAATGGTTACAGTAAAATAGTTCAAAGGTTTTTTGCATAGTTGGCTAAATTTAACATATGTAAACTTTTAATGACTTAAGTTGAAGATTACAGAGATGATGGGGCTTACTGCCTGGATGCTTAGGTAGGTGTATGAATTTACTGTGAACCTGGTCCTCTACTGACTACCGTTTGAAGATTATCTTTGTGCACTCAAATCTTTCCATATTTCTGAACATCTGGAATCTCTCTGGGTTGAAATATGGTATTTTTGCTCTATCCTTAGAGAAAAGTAAAATTAAATGTATAATGTGTTCAGACAATTTTGAAAATGCCTATAGAATTCTATCTTCATATTAATGCATTTCCTTCTAATGTAGCTGTCACAGGTGGTGTGATTTCTGATACTCTATGTTACAACCCAGCACTCATTCCTCCTCCTTTCACATGACCATATGCTTATCTGATAGCATACAGGCCACTGCAGTCACGTCATTGTACTCTCTGAGACATATGCTTCCTTCTTTTTTGAGTAATTAGTACAGGATTCTTTGTATTGACTTTCAAATCAACTTTTTTTTTTTAAAAACTTTTGCCTTCCCTGTGGATTTTTTCCTTCTTTTCATTAGGTTGCATTTACCTGATATTCTTTAAAACCTGAACCTGATCAGGCAGTGGCCTCTCCTGGGTACCATTCCTGTAGTGATCTGCAGTTGGCTAAGATCTGGATGGAAAACTGAAAACCCCAAGGAGCCTCTGCTTGTCCAGCAGAGCAGCTAGAGCTCTTCCTGTTATTTGTCCCATTGGATTCACTCTTCCTAAATTAATTAAATGAGTTTGGAGTTACAAATAAGGCCCTCACTGCTCAGCCACTCACCTGGGAAACTACTTTGCAATCAAAAATTAAGACAGGTAGAATAAGAGTAATCTTTTTTGTTTGTTTAATAGTTTCTCAGGAGACATGATTAAGAGAAGCTGTGATGATGCTTAGGGGTAAGCGAATTGGTAAGAAAAGAGGCAGAAAAAGAATGCTACTTCTACTCTTCAGCTGTATCCATATCAGCCGAATACCCTACGTAGTGCCTGATTTAAGATCAATTCACTGTGGCATTTATGAATCTCTGCAAAAAAGTAGAAATTTCTCAGGGAGAACTAAATACAGATACACGCAAACTAAATGAGGAACAGTAGTAGCGAGGACTGAACACATGATTCTGCTCTAACAGTGGTAAATATTAAAGGGGTCTATGTTGTCATTGGCGCATTTGTTGCCAAGCACATCAGCAGAGTCATGCCCTTTAAGTTTTGGAGTTACGCTAACCCTTCCACTTGAGAGTAAAAGCAATCTGATGTTTTTCATTTTGTAACATTACATCAGTGAAGCCATGGTGAACATTATTCATCTGATGACTGGCATATCTATATAATTTGATGTAATTACTTTTGATTTTGACAACTGATTCATTTTTTTTCAGTCTTTCAAATCTTTGAATAAAGGCATCTTCAGAAAAAAGTTGTTACTTGTTAGTTACTTCATCATATCTATTCTAAATTACTACAAGGTACTTCTGCATATACAGTTTAGAATATTTTAAGTGTCTATTTTTCCCTCTGTCTCTATTCCTACTAGATCACTTATTATAGATATTCTGTGCAGCTTATTATAGATATTCCGTGCATGTAGGTCTTGGTGCGTAGTTTGGGTTATTCTGGCCTTTTTATATATATAAAAGGAAGTGGAAATGATAGTAGTAGGTAGTCTCATGATGGACAAATAATCCTGTAGTATTTGGGTTCAGTTCTTATTGTTTTGCTGATAATCAAGGATCAAATTTCACAGAGTCAGAGAAAATAGAGCACATTAATAGGGATTAGAACATAGAGCACAATACAGGGATTCTGCAACACACACACACACACACACACACAAATAGAGCAGTAGTCCCAGACAAGTTGGATGGCACAAACACAGGAAAATAACGGGGGAAAAGATTAGATATTAAGGAAGGTAAGTGTGCCTCTAGCAGACAGAATGATTTCCTGGGTTGGGCTTCTTAGAGAGGTATGTTGTGGAAGCAGGACAACGCCAGCAGTTTTGCAGAAAACTGGACCAAAGCTACAGTATGCAAATGAACCACAAATCTGTTACAAAACGAGCTTTTGTTTGTTTTTTGTTTCAAATTTGTATTTAAATTCTAGTTAGTTAACATATAGTGTAATATTAATTTCAGGTGGAGATTTTAGTGATTCATCACTTACATGTGACACCCAGTGCTCATCACAAGTGCAGTCCTTAATACTTACTGCCCAATTACCCCACCCCTCCAGTAACCCTCAGTTTGTTCTCTAAAGTTAAGAGTCTCTTACAGTTTACCTCCCTTGTTTTTTTTCCCCCTTCCCCTTTGCTTTCAGGAAACAAGCCAAATATCAGGGTGAATCTCACACAGTCCCAGAAGTCATAAAATTATATTTAACTTAGAAAAAATCAACAGGACAATGTTTGAATAAATTACAATGAAAGGAGAATTATGCAGCCATAGATAATACTTTGGTCCATATGTGTTAGGATATATGCAGATTTATGCAGCAATAAGTGGTTTTTTTTATCCATATCTGTCAGCATAATAAATGTTTAGGATAGTTTTCCACCAGTGGCAAAAAGAAACAAGTTTAGATGCTAATACTTTATACATATAATTATACTTTTGTAAAAAATTTTCTTTTTTTTTTCTAAAGATTTTATTTATTTATTTGACAGACAGAGATCACGAGTAGGCAGAGAGGCAGGCAGAGAGAGAGGAGGAAGCAGGCTCCCTGCCTGCAGCCCAATGCGGGGCTAGATCCCAGGACCCTGGGATCATGACCTGAGCTGAAGGCAGAGGCTTTAACCCACTGAGCCACCCAGGCACCCTAAAAAATTTTCTTAAATGTGTAGGTGAAAAGTGAAGGAAAGAGAAAAAAAAAAGAGGTGTGAGACAATAGATTTCAGGGCCTGCTTAACGGGAAGGTAAGATAAAGTTGGCAAATTATCATATTTGGAGTGCATTCCTTATTAATAAAAATAACTTTTTTATAAATCAATAAAGATTATGTGAAAATATTTTTAAAAAATCAAATATCTCCCCAATTTCATTTCTTGCTTTTAGCTTTGTTCATGGTCATTATAATCTAGAAATGTTCAGTTTGTTAGCAGTAAATCTATTAAGCTTTACTCTCCTTTGACTTTATGTTTTAATATGACTTCAAATTATTTCAATATTAGCATTTTACACCTGGGTTTGTTTTGCATAAATGGAGGGACACACCTAATATTTGACTATAAGCAATTATATCAAATCTATATACTGTTTGCATTCAAATGACATTATTATAAACATTTTCTTTAATAATAATCAAACACACTTTGAAACCTGAACCATATATTTCTCACTTCTTACTTATTTTTCAGGTATCACACTGGGGATGAAAATTTCAGCATACATATTTGGGGGGACACATTATTCAGTCCATAACATTGCCATATATTTAAAAGTTTCAGGAATTAAATAACCTTTGAAATTTAAAAATATGCATAATCTTACAAGAGGCAATTCTTTTAATAGTATCAAATAATTTTATATTTAACTTATATATTCTCTAAAAATTATTCATGTTAAATTTTATGTGGGTGGTGCAAATGGGGTATAATGTGTGTGTGTGCACTTATATTAAAGAAGGTTAAGAACTAGGGTAGAAAATTTAGTTTTTATGGTTAAGGGTACACTCCTACTGCTTATGATTTCTCACTTGGAGGATTATTAATGAATATGAAAGGGTTACCAAATTGAATCTATAATGATCTTTTATAATCTTCAGTTTTAATTCTCTTTGTGGAGTTGTAATTTATATTTTATTATGCATTTAAATTAATAATAGTACATTTTAGACATTTGTTACACTTGGGTTAATGTAATTATGTCCTCTCTATAACAAATGCTACCCACCAAATTCCTTCAGCTCTGACCACCTTATAAAATATTAAGTGGTGTTTTGAAATATATATATATGTGTGTGTGTGTATGTGTGTCTAATCTTTTGTAAGGGCTAATGTTTAAGTTTATGTTATAAAACCATGCATAGTATTCTTTCCTTGTGTTGAAAATATAATCAACTTTGCTAGTTCCCATTCAGATGAATTAGTTCTTTATAAGCTTTGATGCGGATATCACTTAGATTAATGTAATTTCAGTCCATTACATATAATGGTGGTCAAATTAATTTACTAAAACTTTGACCACAGTCTGGATAGTAAACCAAGGAAAAATTAATCAGCTTGGTACTGTGCATCATATTACACTTAGAAGTGAATCATATGAGTGTAAATTATGCAAATTATGCCTATGTCATTTCAAAATAGTAGCAAGTATACTGTACAGTATAACCATTATAAATTCTATAATTATTAAAGTGTTCCATTATTCACCAACTCTGTTATAAAAATATCAAATGGACATAATAAATTGTGCAGTCATGTACTTCATAACTGGAGAAAGTATACCTTGATACATTACTTAATGAAAGCGGTTGAATTGCAACTGTAAAAAATAAAGTATTTCCAATCTGTTTGGTTGAATAATCCAGTGAAATAGGTTAGCAACACAAATATAACAATTTTGATAAACTTTAGTCTATTAAAATATCAGTAGAGACTATGTTATGAAATTAAAACAAAAGCGTAAAATATTTTAAATTGTGTTCAGACCATATCTCTGTTTACACCTTTGATTCGAAATCAAAATTGTGATGGTTTCCGCTATTGCTGGCTAGTTAGCTTTACTACAGACATATAAAGATGCGACAGCCTGGAGCACGTGGGAAGGATGGAAGGGTAGACTCAAAGGCTCTGTGTTTTCAAGGCCTTCACTTGTCCCATTTTCTGTAAAACTTTCAATGACTTATATAATCAAATGCAATATTTTTCTTAAAGTGTAAACAGAAGTAGATGGATTAAACTTAAAATCTGGATAAATTGCAAAATGGTAGAATTGTGAAAAAACATGATTTCCCTACAACTCTTGACAGACATCCATCAGAGAGTATTTTAACCCAATTAACATAAAAAAAGAATACCAATCAAATTTTGCTTTCCACATCGCCTGTTCCTTTTTCAGTATCAAACTGTAGTCTGAACATGTGCTGTATTTTTATCACCATCTTCTATCATCCATCCACCCATCCATTCATTTATTCAACCATTTGTAATAGAACTGTATCCTGAAATGTTATATATGCTATTATCATATAAATTGCTGTTCTACCCACATTGCCTGGAGATGTATTATGATTGACTTACTGAGACTGCAGAGATAAAAGCCTAAATACTGATAATTTGGTTACCTAAACAGACTCAAAAATCAAAAATAAAATGCCATGTGAATAAAAAAAATAACATATACTCTTTTTTTTAAATTTTTATTAAAGATTTTATTTATTTATTTGACAGACAGAGATCACAAGTAGGCAGAGAGGCCAGCAGAGAGAGAGGAGGAGGAAGGCTCCCTGCTGAGCAGAGAGCCTGATGCGGGGCTCAATCCCAGGACCCTGAGATCATGACCAGAGCTGAAGGCAGGGGCTCAACTCACTGAGCCACCCAGGCTCCCTAATATATACCCTTTTTAAAGTAAAATAGTGGAATGTCTTCAGCTATTCCTGCAGTTCTACTGGAGACAAGCTGATATATTAATGGACAGGGAGATTTGAAGAGAAAGAGATGAGTCATCACATTAGATGAGGTCAGAAGCCTCAAACAATAGCATTTCACATGGTAATAAAAGGAGTATAGCCCTCTGATAAAGATCCAATCAGCCTCAGAGAATCTAATGGAGCTGAAGCTACATCTGCATTCCACTAATTAGTATTGTGTAAACACCTCCTTTGCCTTGTTGATCCACTTGAACTATTCTTTTCGGTGAAGGAAAGACCTTCCAAAATTTGGTATCATATCATTTAAGGATAATTCAAGAAAAGTACATCTATATCCTGAAACTTGGGTAGGGCAATCCTAACTACCTTGTTCATATATCTGCCTCCTCTTTTCAGTCATCCAGAAAATAAAAGATTTCAATACAGGAGTGGGTTTTTTGTTTGTTTGTTTCATTTTTAAAGATTTACTTATTTATTTTTGTGGGGAGGAGATGGGCAGAGGGAGAGTGATATTCTCAAGCAGACTCCCTGCTAAGGTTGAAGCCCTAGAGGGGCTTCATCTCACAACCCCAAGATGATGATCTCAGCCAAAATTAAGAGAGGGACACGTAGCTGCCTGAACCATCCAGGCACCACTCAGCACAGGAGAGTTTTTAATGGAGGAAGTCTCTGCTGAAGAGGAAAGGAAAAATCACACCTCTTTATCAATAAAACACATCCTTGCTGCTCTTTAAATATATTTTGATCAACTTTACATCCAAACCCTGCACAGAACAAAGCCCATAGTGATAACAAGGCAGACACAAATCTTGAACTCATGAGTATTACTGCCTAGTTAGTGGAATCAAAAATTAAACTTTAAAAATATATAACTTCTCACAATTACAGATTGTGAAAAATGTTATGAAGGATGCATAATAGAGTGATATTAAATATGTAAGGAGAAGACCAAAAGAAACTGGACTGTATGCAGAATATTCCTCTAATTTGGGGAGTGATCAGAGTTGAGAAATTTTGATATTAAGATTCTCCCATGGAACCTAGCCCAAGAGGGAGGCTGTAAAGCCTAGCTTCCTTTCCCCAATAGCACCAAATTGCAGTGAGTTAACAATCCTTATGAAAAAACTGAAAATAAATAAATTTAAAAATGGGGTGGGACATTAAAACAGAATATGTAATAGTATATAACGATTGGTGGAGAAAAAAGGTTTGAAGTTTGGGTAGGTCAGGACTTCCGGTTAAAAGTGAGTAGTTGGTTTAAGACTGATGACTATATCAAGCAGGGGTTTTCAGAGAACCAAAATGATAAATCTACATGCAGATCTAGGTATGTATCTATCATCTATCTATCATCTATCATCTATCTCTTTAGGTAGATACATAGCTCTATACACATACACACCTATTTATGTTTGTATTTACACATATATTTATATATTTGTGTACTTATATGTATGTGTTAAGAGATTTATTTTAAGGAATTGGCTCATGTGATTGTTGGGGCTTTCTAGTACAAAATCTGTAAGTTAGACCAGCTATCTTAAAAGTCAGGCAAGAGATAATTTGGGGTCTTGAGTCCAAAATTTGGTAAACTGGCATACTGAGACCTTGGCAGGAATTGACATTAGTTTTGAGTCACAATTTCTTTAGAAAACCTCCGTTTTTGTTCTTAAGCCATTTATCTAATTGGATGAGGCCCACTGGCATTATGGAAGGTAATCTCCTTGAAGTTAACTGATGGTAGATGTCAACGCAGCCTACAAGATAGCTTCACACAACACCTAGTATTGCTTAAACTACTGGGTACTATGGCCTCACCAAATTGATACATAAAACTAAACACAAAGCATAATGAGAAAAGGACAATGTGGCAGGTGGTGCTTAATCAAACTCACAACATTCTTTATTTTTCACATTTCTTTATCCCAAGTTTCTAGTTCTAGTTTTGTACTATAACTATGTCCATATTCTCTTCAGTTATTTCTAAACATGCTTTTACTCAGTCATAATGTTCTATTTTCCTTAGTCTTAAAAAGTTTTCTAATTTTGTCTTAGTATTCTGCAGTAATTGGCTGACTTTATTTGTCCCCTTCACCATAAATTTATTAAGCTTTTCATAATACTGAATGACAGAAATTCTATGTACTGCACTTTTGGATGCCATAGCTAAATGTTTCAGTCATCTAATTTGGGCCACTCTCAATATTGACTTAACAAGATTAAAATTTATATTATAGGTATACTATGTCAGAATATCAGAATTCTGATATAGTGATATTCTGCTATATCAGAATATTTCTAGTTATATAAAACAATGCTAGCATTAAGAAAAGCTTCCAGGGGCGCCTGGGTGGCTCAGTGGGTTAAAGCCTTTGCCTTCGGCTCAGGTCATGATCCCAGGGTCCTGGGATGGAGCCCCGCATCGGGCTCTCTGCATGGCAGGGAGCCTGCTTCCCTTCCTCTCTCTGTGCCTGCCTCTCTGCCTACTTGTGATCTCTGTCAAATAAATACAAAATAAAAAAAAAAAAGAAAAGTTTCCATTTTATTTAAATTGGAAGCCATAAGAAAACATAAACATATTAAATAAGTTAGAAACAGCTTGTATCAAGAATGATAAAACTGTATATTTAATAAACATAAATTACATAATATTAAATACTCCTTCGGACTAGACATTCTTATGTAAAAAAGAATTTAGGCTAATGTAATTTTCTTTCTTTTTTTTTTAAGATTTTATTTATTCACTTGACAGAGATCACAAATACGTAGAGAGGCAGGTGGGTGGGGGGGAAGCAGGCTCCCCACTGAGCAGAGAGCCGAGTTGGGCTCCATCCCAGGACCCTGAGATCATGACCTGAGCTGAAGGCAGAGGCTTTAACCCACTGAGCCACCCAGGTACCCCCTAATGTAATTTTCTTATATGGAAATTGAAAATGCTTAAATAGGCATTTCACCCAAAGTTAGTATAAATATTAAAATGCAATTTCCTAAAAATCAGTTTATTTTCCTTTGTATTAATGAATTTTTTTAAATATTTTATTTATTTATTTGACAGAGAAAGAGAGATCACAAGTATATGCAGAGAGGCAGGCAGAAGCAGTCTCCCTGCTGAGCAGAATGTGAGGCTGAATCCCAGGACCTGAGATCATGACCTGATCCAAAGGCAGTGGCTTAAGCCACTGAACCAACCAGGCACCCCTGTATTAATGAATTGGTGTATGTATTATAAAGCTTTCTTATTCACTATCACTTTTTTATTTTTTTAATAAATTGAGAATTTGTTTTATTTATTTATTTATTTATTTATGTAATTTTTTTTCAAGTTTTTATTTAAATTCCAGTTAGTTAACATATAGTGTAACATTAGTTTCAGGTATAGAGTCTAGTTATTTATCATTTATATACAACTCCCAGTGATCATCACAATAAACACCCTCCTTAATTCCCACCACCCATTTAATCCATTCCCCTACTCATTTCCCCTCCAATAACCCTCAGTTTGTTCTCTATAGTTAGGAGTCTGTTTTCCGGTTTTATTTATTTGTTACATACCTTTAGGTTACATGAGGAAATTCAGTATCACTTTAACATTCTTTAATAATATGAATACTGAAGCACAGACCATGATCTTATCGGTTTGCTCCATATATGACTTTATAAAATAATGGCTAAAATGGCATTAAATGCTTAAAATGTGATGTAAACAGCATAATAAAGACTTTCTGGGGTGTTGACTTTGTCTTGAAAACTAACCTAAGTTGTCTCCATGATATGCTACAAGTAGGCATCATTGTTAGCCCTATTTTTCAGCCAAAGAATCAGACATTAAAAATTATTAAAATTATTATTAAATAATTTTCTATGGCTAAAAATTGTCGGGTTGCAAAGCTGATATTGAAACATGCCCTTAGAACCCTCTTACACCGTTGGTGGGAATGCAAGTTGGTGCAGCCACTTTGAAAAACAGTGTGGAGATTCCTCAAAAATTAAAGATAGAGCTACCCTATGGCCCTGCAATTACACTACTGGGTATTTACCCCAAAGATACAGATGTAGTGAAAAGAAGGACCAAATGTACCCCAGTGTTTATAGCGACAATGCCCAAGATCACCAAAATGTAGAAAGAGCCAAGATGCCCTTCAACAGACAAATGGATAAATAAGATATGGTCCATATATACAATGGAGTACTTTGAAGAAAGAATGAATAACCAACTTTTGTATCAGCATGGACAGGACTAGAGGAGATTATGCTGAGTGAAATAAGTCAAACAGAGAAAGTCAATTATCATGTGGTTTCACTTACTTGTGGAGCATAAGGAATAACATGGAGGACATTAGGAGAAGGAAAGGAAAAGTGAATTGGGGTAAACCAGAGAGGGAGATGAAGCATGAGAGACTGTGAACTCTTTGGACTCTGAGAAACAAACAGTTTTGGAGGGTGGGTGTTGGGGAGATGGGTGAGCCTGGTGGCATGTATTAAGGAGGGCACGTGTTGCATGGAGCACTGGGTGTGGTGCATAAACAATGAATCCTGGAATCTTGGAACAGTGAAAAAAATAAAATTAAGATGTTAAAAAAAAAAAGAAACATGCCCTTAACCAAAACTTTACTCCCATCTAAGTTTCCATAGTACTATAATCAAATAAACAAACAAACAAAAACAATTCTAGTAATTATATATCTTGAGAAAACTGTTAAATAATTAAGCTTCAATAATTCCCTTTGTGCCAGAAATAATGTAATAGATTGTGGTTTAAATGAATAAGTGGGTTTGCAATCAGATTCTCAAGATGACCTTCAAGAGCCCCCTTCCTGACATTCACGCCCTTATGTGATTTTTTCCCCTTGAATGTAAGTAGAATGTGTGACTTGCTTCTAATCAATAGAAAATGATAAAAGTGACAGGAGGTATGTGATTATGATTATGTTATTACATGATTGCACTGCATAAAATTGGAGCATCCTTCTTGATGGAGAGTGTCTTTTTCTCTACCTTGCTGAATTTGACCAAACAAGTAGATATTTTGGGAAACTCCACATGGCAAATAACTGTGAGAGGCTTTATTCACTGAGGGAAAACTTAGACTGACAGAGAGCAAAACAATTAAGTCCTTAGTCCTACAGTTGCAAAGAACTGAATTCTAACAATAATCTGAATGACCTTGAAAGTGCATTCCCAGTCAAGCCTCAGATGAGACATCAGCCCCATCTTACACACTGAGTGAAGCTTTGTGAGATCCTAAGCAAAGGACCCAGGAAAGACAATTCCTGACTCCTATTTTACAATAAAACTGTGAGATAATAAATGTCCATTTTTTAAGTAGCTGATTTTGTGGTAATAAATATCTATTGCAGAAATAGGTAAGTAACAGAGCTCCTTAGTTTTTCATTAAGAGTGATATCTAGGTGGGGGCATCAGCGGGGAGCCTGCTTCCCCCTCTGTCTCTCTGCCTGCCTATCAACCTACTTGTGATCTCTCTCTCTTCAAATAAATAAATAAATAATCTTAAAAAAAAGGATTAAAAAAAAAGTGACATTTGGCTGATACCCACCCATGAAATGTTCCACATTGTCATTTTAAAATGTTTAAAAGTTACTGAAAAAGATAATTCATGTGCATACACAGAAATATATCACAATCCTGAAACAAAAACAAACATCCTATATGTTTCTAAACAGAATCTTGCTTAAATATAAATCACAAAGACAGCTGTAAATTTCAATGGCTTTAAACAATATTTACTACATGACTTATAAATCTGGGCTGTTTTAGAAATAGAATGGGCTCTCCAGAAATAGAAGGGGCCCCATTCTATTTCCCACTCTGACCCCAAAAATATTTCAGAAGTCAAGACAGATGATACCACACATAGAAAAAAAGAGGACATAATAAAAGTATTATTTTAAAAATGAAGTTTTCTGGTAGGAGCTGGGCAGAGGATCCTTCTAAGCTTGTATAAAAATGGCTTGAGAGGCCATGGAAGGGAGGCTGGCTTGGGGTTTTTATGGTGGTTAGGGAATGGGACCAGGGTTTGTTTCTTGAGTGTAGCCATGGTTTCAGATCCTGCCAGCACCATGGAGGGGGTACACAGATATTCTTATGAGCTTTTCCAGATTTGAGGCAAAATGGAATGAGGGACAGTTGTGGATTAAAAACTGTTAGCAGTCTGGGTTCCTAGGTGTGCAGTTGTTAAGCACTGGACTCTTGGTTTTGGCTCAGGTCCTAATTTCAGGGTCATGATCTCAGGGTCCTGAGATCCAGCCCGTAGTTGGGCACCATGCTCTGCATGGGATCTGCTTAAAACTTTCTTTCTTTCTCCTCCTACCATTCCCCCTTGCTCTCTCTTTCCCTTCACTCTCTCAAATAAATAAATCTTAAAAAAAAAAGTTGTCATCAGTCAAATATTTTAAAAATGGAGTCAGATGCATTATTACAATGATAAGCTGAATAGCTTTTTCTGGTTTCAGCTCTCTTCTCTCATGTGTCTTTAGTTACCTGTAGGCAGCTCTGTCAATTGCTGAACTACAATGGATAGGTCTGGAAAATTGACCCCTCCTCCAACATTTTCCCATTGGAAGGGAAGAGACTCAAAAGGAAGAGCTGAAAGATTCATATTTTGGGGGTTATGGCTTAGAACCGGAAACCTGCCTCTCTATATTATATTAACTAAAATAAATCATCAGAACAACTTTTAGAGTGGAAGAGACTCCTTCTCTTGATGGAAAACATGGCAAAGTCAAATTGCAAAGAACATGATTACAGAGAGTGGGATAATTGAAATCATATTTTTAAACAATCTACTATAGAGTTGAATAGAGGAAGAACAAATTAAACTACCCATGTTTCATTTTATAACACACAAATTTCAGCATATGGAATTGAACTGAAACAAGGGAACAAGTCATGATTTACACCCCACATTTAGTGCCCTAATCCATAGGACCAAGATCATAGTCACCAGAAATTTTAATGGCCATCTTTTTGCAATGCAAGTTGATAAGTTGATTTTCAATCACTCAGATGCTTACTTCCTTGAAAAAATACTGAATAATAGTAACCAGTGAATTGTAACTGAAGTTATTATATTTTAACCAAATTTATTACAAATTAACCATTCAGAAATAGCAATTTCCATGAAAAAGAATGCAAAACAGAAGTAGGGCACAGTGAGATTTATAGAACTCTTAATTAAACTAAGAGGTAGTGGCACAAAGAGGAAGATTCCTATATGCAGTGTACAGATTTGCATTGCATTTTCCCATGTATTTTTTATCAACTCATAGAATTAGAAAGTGAGGCCAAAGCTACAGTGATTCCCCCGTTTTAGTAGCACATGCTCGAACCACAAGAATGTATATTAAAAAGTACAAACTTAATTGGTTGCATCTAATCCCACCCAGAAAATCTAATTTAATATAGAATCTCACTGTAATACTAGAAGTTGAATCTAAGCCACATTCAGACCTACATGCTGTCCATTGGGAGATAAAATGCTATAACTGATCTCACTTTATCTGAAAATTAATCACATGATACATATATTATCAAGAAATTCCTGAAAGGATATTTGAACATAAAGGAATGGATTGTTTTAGAAGAAAAGAAACTACATAATTTGAGCTAAAGAGAACCCTGAACATGATTATTAAACTAATTTATTAAACAGTAGCATAGCTTAATGATAAATCACTAGCAGCCGTCTACTGAAAATTGAAAATAAGAAGATAATGCCCACTAAAATTATTTAATGATCTCTTGGAAGAAAGAGAAAAACAATGAATAAAATGAATATTGGTCAGTTGTTTTAAATAATAGAGGACATGTCTGTCTACTTGGAAACAATACAAATAGCTCACATATTATTAGATATATATAATATTATAAAAGCTTGGTGCACTACTCTGTTACAACATTAAATTATACATGCCAATAGGTATCACATAGATTATCAAAAATAAAATAGAAATTATATGTGGGTATAGAACAAGGGAGAAATGAATGGAATGAATATTCTATACACTAAAGTAACCCAAATAACAGGACTTTCCTTGAAATTAATTCCATTATGAATGTGAAATACTGATCAAAAAAAAATACACACAATATGATCGAATACTTGCCTGAGTGGATACTAAAAATGATTCTGGATAAAATTTTCATTCAGATCTGCTCTATTACAATAAATCTAATATATTTGTAAATTACGTGACGTTTTCCCAAACTTTCAATACAAGCATGAATAGTAAAAACAAATGTATTTTTAAGAAATGTAGACTAGTTGTTCTACCATACATTTATTTTATTTTTTTATAATCATTTTTTTAAAGGTTTTATTTATTTATTTAACAGAGATCACAAGTAGGCAGAGAGGCAGGCAGAGAGAGAGAGGAGGAAGCAGGCTTCCCGCTGAGCGGAGAACCCGAAGCGGGCCTTGATCCCAGGACCCTAGGATCATGACCTGGGCCGAAAGCAGAGGCTTTAACCCACTGAGCCACCCAGGCGCCCCCTACCATACATTTAAATAGGTTATTTCTTTATAAAAAATAAAACAGTGCTGTACTGAAACAAAACTAAGTCTGTTAAAGCAACAAAAATGTAGAAAATTTAGCTTTAGAGCATTTTGTTAAATACAAATGTAAGAGTATATATACTCCCCAGCATCCATATACACACAGACCTAGACACAGAGCTAGAATATAACAGTACTTTAAAATAGATGTCATTCTTGTTAGTTATATAAATAATAAGTTACATAATGTTATTGTGATATTGTGATGTTAAGGGAACTCATGAAACAGTATGGTTCATTATTTGTGTATGCTAAGTCTTCAGATAATTTTAATATTCTTCCTTTTATTCTCTGTTTTTCAATTTTTCTACAATGAATGGAACACACATATTTTTATTTCAGAAAAGATAAAACATTTAAAATAATTTGAAAAGTGAATTGAAGAACATAATTTTGCTTTGAATATTCCAAGTGCAGGGTTGCCTGAGTGACTCAGTGGGTTAAGCCTCTGCCTTTAGCTCAGGTCATGATCTCAGGGTCCTGGGATGGAGTCCCGCATCGGGCTGTCTGCTCAGTGGGAGCTCTTCTCCCTCCACCGCTGCCTGCCTCTCTGCCTACTTGTGATCTCTCTCTCTGTCAAATAAATAAATAAAATCTTTAAAAAATAAATAAATATTCCAAGTGTAGTTGTATTAATTATCTGAAAAAATATAAAACTAAGGGCCCAGTGATTTTCACCTACATTAGAAAATATGCTTGCAAAATTCCTTGGTATGAGAGTGTTCAACATCTTATCTTTTTCCTTATGTTCAATTCATATACATACATAGAAGAAAAGAAAAAGAGGTCTGCAAAGTGAACAGTTTCTTAGGAAATAATATAAATATAAATGTTCTGGGATTGGAAATCATTCCATAAAATAGCACCTCTCAAAGTTTGGTGCAGAATCCTTTCTGAGAGACCTGAGGTCAAATGTATTTCCATAATAACACTGAAACATTTTTTCTTTTCACCCTTATTTTCTCATAACCATAGAGTGGAATTATCTCAAAGACATGACTTGTGATGAGGTAATTCCTTTTTTGACTTATGGAATGTGTGTGGTATTTCTGTTGTTATTCTTATGTGTACTCGTATGTTTCCTAAAATATTCTGAGGTTGCTGATGGATGGATGATGGACATAATTTCCAGAAATTAACTGCATTTGCTTTCAGAGTTCCTACTGCGCTCTATTTTTTATTATAACTCTCTGATCTCTGTAACCTTATTATTATTGAACATATATATGTAAATATATAGATATATAGTTAAATGTAACTATATATAGTTAAAAATATTGTAAAACTATATATACATATATATATATAGTTTTTAAAAAAATTTGGGAAACTTTTATGTGTCTCAATCTGTTACTGATTTTAGAATTTTAGTTAGAATATATTTTCTCATAGTTAAGAATGAATATGTGGGATAAAAAGAGAGATTAAATGACCTGCTTTTTCTGGCCTTAGTCAGGAACACAACAGGGATGTCCACTTTCACCACTCTTGTACATCATAGTACTAGAAGTCCTAGCCTCAGCAATCAGACAACAAAAAGAAATAAAAGGCATCTACATCAGCAAAAAAGAAATTCAACTCTCACTCTTCACAGATGACTTGATATTCTACGTGTAAAACCCAAAAGACTCCACCCCAAAAGTGCTAGATCTCATACAGGAATTCAGCAAAGTGGGACGATATAAAACAATGCACAGAAATCAGTTGCATTTCTGTACACTAACAATGAGACAGAAGAAAGAGAAATTAAGGAACCGATCCCATTTACAATTGAACCAAAACCCATTAGATAACTACAAATAAACATAACCAAAGAAGTAAAGGATCTGTACTTTTCAGTTTTCTCTGGTTTTGAGATTTGAAGTCACATTCCAGTAAACCAATAGCTAAATGAGGCTAGAATTTCTCTGTACTGGTAAATTTTTTTTTTTTTTTAATTTGACAGACAGAGATCACAAGCAGGCAGAGAGGCAAGGCAGAGAGAGAGGAGGAAGCAGGCTCCTCGCTGAGCAGAGAGCCTGATGCGGGGCTCGATCCCAGGACTCTGGGATCATGACCTGAGCCGAAAGCAGAGGCTTTAACTCACTGAGCCACCTAGGCGCCCCGGTAAATACAATTTTAATTCAAATTTGTAGAGTGTATTTTTCAGGTACATGGCCTAATTAATATGCACAACTGCTTTGATCAAGTACCTGAATCTATTCCAGAGTTGCCTGTGGCCCAAATTTTGGATTTTGAATGTTAGAAACTTAAAAATATTCATCTGGAGAGCTTAGGTTACCTTAGAAAGTTTCAGGATGTCTTCTAATTAGCATGAAATAAAAGCCACAAGATACAATATGAGAAAAGACTGGAATTGTCAGTATGCATCCCGAACTGGTTTTAAAAACAAACAAACCGGGGCGCCTGGGTGGCTCAGTGGGTTAAAGCCTCTGCCTTCGGCTCGGGTCATGATCCCAGGGTCCTGGGATCAAGCCCCACATCGAGCTTTCTGCTCAGTGGGGAGCCTGCTTCCTCACAAGTGCCTACTTGTGATCTCTGTCTGTCAAATAAATAAATAAAATATTAAAAACAAACAAACAAACAAACAAACAACAATAAAAAAAAACCATGTCTCAGAATTGATCAGGATGCAGAGCTAAATTAAAGGGAGTGATTAATAATTGTTTTGGGGGGGCACCTGGATGGCTCAGTCAGTTGCCTGAAATCAAGCATCCAACTCTTGATTTAGGCTCAGGTCATGATCTTGGGATTGTGAGACTGAGACCCACGTCTGGCTAGGCATGCAGCAGGGAGTCTGCTTAAGATTCTCTCTCTCTCTTCCTCTGCCCTTCTCGCCACTCTCTCTCTCCACCTCTCTCTTTCTCTCTCTAAAATCAATCAATCAATCAATCTAAAAAAAGGGTGAGGCATGGGTGACTCAATTTTTTAGGCCTCTGTCTTTGGTTCAGGTCATGATCTTGAGGTCCCTGGATCCAGCCCCACATCAGGCTCTCTGCTCAGCAGGAAGTCTACTTCCTCTCCTTCTGCCTGCCTCTCTCATACTCTCTTTCTCTCTCAAATAAATAAATAAAATCTTGAAAATAAATAAATAAAATAAAAATAATTGTTGTTTCTAGCTAAATTACATTAGACCCAATAGAAATCAGTAGCATCACTCATGGTTGTCAAACAGACCTATTCTTGCCTATATAAACAATACACCATTTTGAAAATAGATTTTTATAATTGGCCAAAGAGGTTTTAAGGCATTCTTATCAGAGACTGTGAATCTACCAATTTCAGCCACAGTTTTCAGGCTAAGCAAGGAGTTTTCAACAAATGTGTGTGATATGAATATATGGGAGGGAGCGGAGGGAGGGAGGGAGAAAAAGTGGAACAACAAATAGCATATATGGCTATTCCACAGTCCTGGGAAAGGAAGGTCCTGTTGGGTTTAAGACCTATAGAACTCAGAAAATTTTCCCAGGAGAACAGATTTGTGTCAATGCTATGTATCCCTCATCTAGGCTACTAAAGTTTGTTTCTGTGAGGTCCGTACCAGTTCAGGGTGAAAACAATTATACAGAGATAAAACTAAGAGTTATTTTGAGCCCTCTGAAATTAGAATGAGTACTTAATTGTGTTCTTCAAAAGTATTCCAGGTGGTGTTGATTTTTTCGACCTATCTAATTCACCATGAGAATCATTCCCCACAGCGGTTACTGCTTCAAACTGACCAATGGTATAAAAATAAATTTAGAGCTTATGCATATGTTTACTATGCTTGTGAATGATAAGCTTGAACCAGATACCTAAGCATGAAATTCAGAGGTGGTCCTTTGCATAGAGTAGCACACCAATCGAGCAACAAAAAGCTATTTGGTAGTTCAATGTTGATCATTATGTCCACCGTATTAATGAAAAGATATTGAGTCAATGTTTGTTTTCCACCTAAATTACATGAATTTCAAATCAGGGGTATTTAAGATCATCAATAAAGAATTTATGCCATATTGTACATGTTGCCTGAAGATTACAACTATGAAACAAATTTTCTGGACTCTAACTAATATTTTTAAAGAATATTTTCAAAGGCAGATACTTCTATTTAGTAGTCAATTTAATGTTATATAAATTCAGAAATAATGTTTACAAATTCTCACACATATAGTAACTGCCTAGCATGATCTTGATCTTATTATTTTTAAATATATACTATAGCTGAATGTAAATAGATATTAAATCAATATCCATAAAGCTTCATAGATTTTCCTAAATATGTATACTTAACATTTGAGAAACTATGTAGATGAAAAATAATTGATGTTTTTATATCCATATAAACTAGAACTATGTAATATAGTTTATCATTTTAAACCACTTTTTTTCCATGTGTGTCTGGGTGGCTCAGTCGGTTAAACGTCTTCCTTCAGCTCAGTCATGATCCCAGGGTCCTAGGATAGAGGCCCACACTGGGCTCCCTGCTCAGCAAGGAGCCTGTTTCTTCCCCTCCAGCTCCTCCTGCTTAACTCTCTCTATGTGTCAAATAAATAAATAAAATCTTTAAAAAAATAAGCAAACTACTTCTTTCCCAGTTTGTTCTTGAGTGTTAATGTTTTTGTATGTATGCAGCAAGTTTCAGATAAATTAGTTAAGCTCAAAATAAATTCTAAATTCACTTTTTGTGTCCTATAATAGGCTATATTAAATTATTAGGTACAATTGAGAATTGAAAGTAGACTGAAATATTAAGGAACTGATTAATATAAATTATAACCAATTTGAATTTTGAATTAAAATTTTATGCTTATTTCTCTATATACAAACTTCTACCTATACAAGAAACATAAATTCAGTCTCATATACATACAGATAAATGTACATATGCACAAACATATACATACTTATTTATTTCTAGATGACTTAACAAAGACGAGTTTTATTGTTGCTATTTTGCAAATAAATGAATGAAATTTAGATTTTTTAAACAAAGAAAAATAATTTATTTTAACATAGGAAGCCATTTTCAAACCAAATTCTGCCTGCTGAGAACATCTGAGACTTTTCATTATTTCACCTGCCTCTTCTTAAATCATATCCATGTGGTTAAATCTAAGAGGTAATATTTGATTTTGTTTCGGATTTGGTTCAAACACTATTGGATCTTATTTCAATCTCAGAGACTGCAGTGTATTAGAATTTATTGCTCACATACAGAGTACAGGAAATTACATGAATAAAGATGAGGAGCATGGTATTACAGTAATGGATAGATGTTTCTAATTCAAAATTTGATAATCTTTTTCAAATATACATGTTAAGGCTCTAAAATTAGCTTAATTTCACAAGAAAAATGACATACTAGATTTTGTTTCTAAAAAAAAAAAAAAAACAAAACAAAAAAAACCCAAACAGTTAATTTACCTTTCCTGAACTTTTAAAAAATTGATTAAAGTTATTTCTTAGTCTTCTTAAAATATTTCTTGCTTTTTATTTCCTTCTCCTGTCCTACCCTTTCCTTCCCTCTTCCACTTTCCTCTCTTACTTTCTCCCCAGTTAGATACCAGCAAGAGACTTTTGATGTGTTTCTACATTTAAAATGTTTGGGAGCGATTCTAAGCTGTTACTGAGTGTTAATTTATACGATTGAATAGCTTCCAAATAGCCCAGCAGACATGACTGAATTTATTTCAGTATTGGGAGAAATTATATTTTTTGTCCTAAGACTCTAAAGAGGAATATAATGGTGAATAATTAAGTGCAGAACATGGTCTATAGTTAGTAAATCAATTTATGGACTGCTTCTTGTTCCCTAAATTGAATCTGCTATGTAAATATAAAGTGTTTTTCTTAAAGGCTTAAAATCAGAGGTTAAAAAATAATAGTCATGATTTAAAGTAAAACGTAGGAGGCATGTCAGCACTGTTCAAATCACTCAAATATATTTTAGTACTGTTTATTTCAAATTCATGACAGACAGAATATTATTAAAAATATCTTCAAATCCTGCCCTACTTTCTGGACCAACTAGCTTAAAAAAAAATCAATGTTAGGCTATCTCTTCAGGGGGAAACATGTATAATCTCCTCATTTTGAATAATTCTCTCTTTTCCCTTGGGTTTGTAGGAGGGGTGGAATCAGTATATTGATTCACAAAGTTTTTCCTAATAAGCCAACTGTTTCCAGTATTGTTAGTGTGAAAAATACACTTGGTTATATGCTTAATACTTGTTTCCTTTCTTTTACAGAGAGCCACCCCACCCTCCTCTGTTTGCCCACATCCTTCACTCCATTCTCCCCAGTTGTGGGGATCAATTTTCATTAGGTTAAAAATAATAATGGTCATTCCTTTCCTAGTGCTAGAGATTCATTCAGGAATGAGCATATAATGCCATTCTGACCAAAGAACACAAAATGGAATCTTTAGGGAAATCTCTAGGAAAATTTTCCACTTTGGTACAAAGGTCAAATTGCCGAGGGAGGGAGAACAGAGGATGAAAAAATCCTGTGTAGTGGAAGGCTTTTATATACCTCTGAATTAACCTCTCTAAATAGTCAGACCTTCAGATTTTGAAGCGAGAATATGAACATCTGACTTCAAACCATTTGGAATTGGGATATTAATACTAACAACCATCAGTAGTTTAGTTGATACTATTAGTCAGAAACTGCTGTGCACACCTGGGTCCATGAAGGGCCATGTTGCTTAACTGTAATAAATATGAACTATCGCAATCATATTAAATTATGTTGAAACTTAAAGCAATGATATTTAAAAAAAATTTTTAAACTATATTTACTCCATGAGTGCCTGGATGACTCAGCTGGGTAAGTGCCTGATTCTTGATTTCAGATCAGGTCATGATTTCAGGGTTATGAGATAGAGCCTCACATCTGGCTCCTCACTCTGTGGGGAGTCTGCTTCGATTTTTTTCTCTCTCTCCCTCTGCTTCTACCCCCCTCCCTGTACTCTCTCTACCTTTCAAATACATAAATCTTAAATATATAAATAAATAAACTGTATTTACTCCAGAGGCCAGTGTCTTCTAATGAAAAAAAAATTATAAAGCTTAAGGGTTTTGGTGATTATCCTTGATTATGAAGTAAAGTTGTCAGGTTAGCTTTGTTTTGTCATTATTTGCTTAAAGTAATACAGTAAAAACAATTTTACTTAATAACTAAGTCATAAAACAACTTTTTTATTAAATTAAAATGATCTAAAATATCAGTGAATCTACAAAGAGTGCAAAAGATGTACATCATGTGAGTTGGGAATAAAGTGTAACTTAGTAACCTTTTTTTTCCCGCTAATAATGGGAATTTTTATTTATTTATTTATTTTTCTTTAAGCTTCTTTATTTAAACATACAATGTAACCTCACCACACTCTCCCAACCCCTCTCTCCTCCCATCCCCCTCAGTTTGTTTTATGACATTAAGAGTCTCTTTTGGTTTATCTCCCTCGCTATCCCATCTTGTTTCATTTTTTCTTTTCCTACCACCTTAACCCCCACCCCCGTTGCATCTCCACTTCCTCATATCAGGGAGATCATGTGATAGTTGTCTTTCTCCAGTTGACTTATTTCTCTAAGCATAATACGCTCTAGTTCCATCCATGTCATTGCAAATGGTAAGATTTCATTTCTTTTGATGGCTGCATAGTATTCCATTGTATATATATACCACTTCTTCTTTATCCATTCATCTGTTGATGGACATCTGGTTCTTTCCATAACTTGGCTATTGTGGACATTGCTGCTATAAACATTTGGGTACACGTGCCCCTTTGGATCACTATGTTTGTATCCTTAGGGTAAATACCCAGTAGTGCAATTGCTGGGTCATAAGGTAGCTCTATTTTCAATTTTTTGAGGAACCTCCATGTGTTTTTCCAGAGTGGTTGCACCAGCTTGCATTCCCACCAACAGTGTAGGAGGGTTCCCCTTTCTCCACATCCTCGCCAGCATCTGTCATTTCCTGACTTGTTCATTTTAGCCATTCTGACTGGTGTGAGGTGGTATCTCATTGTGGTTTTGATTTGTATTTCCCTGATGCCCAGTGATATGGAGCACTTTTTCATGTGTCTGTTGGCCATCTGGATGTCTTCTTTGCAGGAATGTCTGTTCATGTCCTCTGCCCATTTCTTGATTGGATTATTTGTTCTTTGGGTATTGAGTTTGCTAAGCTCTTTATAGATTTTGGATACTAGCCCTTTATCTGATATGTCGTTTGCAAATATCTTCTCCCACTCTGTCAGTTGTCTTTTGGTTCTGTTGACTGTTTCCTTAGCTGTGCAAAAGCTTTTGATCTTGATGAAGTCCCAATAGTTCATTTTTTCCCTTGCTTCCCTTGCCTTTGGCGTTGTTCCTAGGAAGAAGTTGCTGCGGCTGAGGTCGAAGAGGTTGCTGCCTGTGTTCTCCTCAAGGATTTTGATGGATTCCTTTCTCACGTTGAGATCCTTCATCCATTTTGAGTCTATATTCGTGTGTGGTGTAAGGAAATGGCCCCATTTCATTTTTCTGTATGTGGCTGTCCAATTTTCCCAACACCATTTGTTGAAGAGGCAGTCTTTTTTCCATTGGATATTCTTTCCTGCTTTGTCGAAGATTAGTTGACCATAGAGTTGAGGGTCCATTACTGGGCTCTCTATTCTGTTCCATTGATCTATGTGTCTGTTTTTGTGCCAGTACCATACTGTCTTGATGATGACAGCTTTGTAGTAGAGCTTGAAGTCTGGAATTGTGATGCCACCAACTTTGGCTTTCTTTTTCAATATTCCTTCGGCTATTCGAGGTCTTTTCTGGTTCCATATAAATTTTAGGATTATTTGTTCCATTTCTTTGAAAAATTGGATGGGATTTTGATAGGCATTGCATTAAATGTGTAGATAGCTTTAGGTAGCATAGACATTTTCACAATATTTATTCTTCCAATCCATGAGCATGGAACATTTTTCCATTTTTTTGTGTCTTCCTCAATTTCTTTCATGAGTACTTTACAGTTTTCTGAGTATAGATTCTTTGCCTTTTTGGTTAGGTTTATTCCTAGGTATATTATGGTTTGGGGTATAATTGTAAATGGGATTGACTCCTTAATTTCTCTTTCTTCTGTCTTGTTGTTGGTATAAAGAAATGCAACTGATTTCTGTGCATTGATTTTATATCCTGACACTTTACTGAATTCCTGTACAAGCTCTAGCAGCTTTGGAGTGGAGCCTTTTGGGTTTTCCAAATATAGTATCATATCATCTGCAAAGAGTGATAGTTTGACTTCTTCTTTGCCAATTTGGATGCTTTTAATTTCTTTTTGTTGTCTGATTGCTGAGGCTAGGACTTCTAGTACTCTGTTGAATAGCAATGGTGATAATGGACATCCCTGCCATGTTCCTGACCTTAGCAGAAAAGCTCTCAGTTTTTCTCCATTGAGAATGATACTTGCCGTGGGTTTTTCATAGATGGCTTTGATAATATTGAGGTATGTGCCTTCTATCCCTATACTTTGAAGAGTTTTGATTAGGAAGGGATGTTGTACTTTGTCAAATGCTTTTTCAGCATCTATTGAGAGTATCATATGGTTCTTGTTCTTTCTTTTGTTAATGTATTGTATCACATTGATTGATTTGAGGATGTTGAACCAATCCTGCTGCCCTGGAATAAATCCCACTTGGTCATGGTGAATAATCCTTTTAATGTACTGTTGGATCCTATTGGCTAGTATTTTGGTGAGAAATTTCGCATCTGTGTTCATCAAGGATATTGGTCTGTAATTCTCTCTTTTGATGGGATCCTTGTCTGGTTTGGGGATCAAGGTGATGCTGGCCTCATAAAATGAGTTGGGAAGTTTTCCTTCCATTTCTATTTTTTGGAACAGTTTCAGGAGAATAGGAATTAATTCTTCTTTAAATGTTTGGTAGAATTCCCCTGGGAAGCCATCTGGCCCTGGGCTTTTGTTTGTTTGGAGATTTTTGATGACTCTTTCAATCTCCTTACTGGTTATGGGCCTATTCAGGTTTTCTATTTCTTCCTGGTTCAGTTTTGGCAGTTTATATGTCTCTAGGAAAGCATCCATTTCTTCCAGATTGTCGAATTTGTTGGCATAGAGTTGTTCATAATATGTTCTTACGATTGTTTGTATTTCTTTGGTGTTGGTTGTGATCTCTTCTCTTTCATTCATGATTTTATTTATTTGGGTCCTTTCTCTTTTCTTTTGGATAAGTCTGGCCAGGGATTTATTGATGTTATTAGTTCTTTCAAAGAACCAGCTCCTAGTTTCATTGATTTGTTCTATTGTGGTTTTTTTTGGTTTCTATTTCATTGATTTCTGCTTTGATCTTTATTATTTCTCTTCTCCTGCTGGGTTTAGGCTTTCTTTGTTGTTCTCTCTCGAGTTCCTTAAGGTGTAGGGTTAGGTTGTGTATTTGAGACCTTTCCTGTTTCTTGAGATAGGCTTGTATCGCTATATATTTTCCTCTCAGGACTGCCTTTGCTGTGTCCCACAGATTTTGGACCGTTGTGTTTTCATTATCATTTGTTTCCATGGTTTTTTTCAATTCTTCTTTAATTTCCTGGTTGACCCATTCATTTTTTAGAAGGATGCTGTTGAGCCTCCATGTATTTGTGCTCTTTCCAAATTTCCTCTTGTGACTGAGTTCTAGCTTCAGAGCATTGTGGTCTGAAAATATGCAGGGAATGATCCCAATCTTTTGATACCAGTTGAGACCTGATTTATGACCCAGGATGTGATCTATTCGGGAGAATGTTCCATGGGCACTAGAGAAGAACGTGTATTCTGTTGCTCTGGGGTAGAATGTTCTGAATATATCTGTGATGTTCATCTCGTCCAGTGTGTCATTTAAGACCTTTATTTCCTTGTTGATCTTTTGCTTGGATGATCTGTCCATTTCAGTGAGGGGTGTATTAAAGTCTCCAACTATTATTGTATTCTTGTCAATGTGTTTCTTTGATTTTGTTATTAATTGGTTTATATAGTTGGCTGCTCCCATGTTAGGGGCATAGATATTTAAAATTGTTAGATCTTCTTGTTGGACAGACCCTTTGAGTATGATATAGTGTCTTTCCTCATCTCTTATTATAGTCTTTGGCTTAAAATCTAATTGATCTTATATAAGGATTGCCACCCAGCCTTCTTCTGATGTCCATTAGCATGGTAAATTGTTTTCCACCCCCTCACTTTCAATCTGGAGGTGTCTTCAGGTCTAAAATGAGTTTCTTGTAGGCAGCATATGGATGGGTTTTGTTTTTTTATTCATTCTGAAACCCTGTGTCTTTTGGTTGGGGCATTTAGCCCATTTACATTCAGGGTAACTATTGAGAGATATGAATTTAGTGCCATTGTATTGCCTGTAAGGTGATTGTTACTGTATATTGTCTCTGTTCCTTTCTGATCTACTACTTTTAGGCTCTCTCTTTGCTTAGAGAACCCCTTTCAATATTTCCTGTAGAGCTGGTTTGGTGTTTACAAATTCTTTCAGTTTTTGTTTGTCCTGGAAGCTTTTTATCTCTCCTTCTATTTTCAATGATAACCTAGCTGGATAAAGTATTCTTGGCTGCATGTTTTTCTCGTTTAGTGCTCTGAATACATCATGCCAGTTCTTTCTGGCCTGCCAGGTCTCTGTGGACAAGTCTGCTGCCAATCTAATATTTTTAACATTGTATGTTATAGTCTTCTTGTCCCATGGTACTTTCAGGATTTTCTCTTTGTCACTAAAACTTGTAAATTTTACTATTAGATGACAGGGTGTGGACCTATTCCTATTGATTTTGAGGGGGATTCTCTGCACCTCCTGGATTTTGATGCTTGTTCCCTTTGCTATATTAGGGAAATCCTCTACAATAATTCTCTCCAATATACCTTCTGCTCCTCTATCTCTTTCTTCTTCTTCTGGAATCCCAATTATTCTAATGTTGTTTCGTCTTATGGTATCACTTATCTCTCAAATTCTCCCCTCATGATCCAGTAGTTGTTTGCCTCTCTTTTGCTCAGCTTCTTTATTCTCTGTCATTTGGTCTTCTGTGTCACTAATTCTTTCTTTTGCCTCATTTATCCTAGCAGTAAGAGCCTCCACTTTTTATTCACCTCATTAATAGCTTTTTTTTTTATTTCAACTTGATTAGATTTTAGTTCTTTTATTTCTCCAGAAAGGGTTTTTATTTCTCCTGACAGGGTTTCTCTAATATCTTCCATGCCTTTTTCGAGCCCGGCTAGAACCTTGAGAATCGTCGTCCTGAATTCCAGATCTGACATATTACCAATGTCTGTATTGATTAGGTCCCTAGCCTTCGGTCCTGTCTCCTGTTCTTTTTTTTGTGGTGAGTTTTTCCGCCTTGTCATTTTGTCCAGATAAGAATCCGCTGTTCTCCTTGTTAAGTGAACTTGGTCTTGGCTGTATTTCTTTGATCTTCTGGGGGAGGGGCCTGTTGTAGTGATTCTCAGGTGTCTTTGCCCGAGGCGGAGTTGCACCGCCCTTACCAGGGGCCGGGCTAAGTCATCCTCTCAGGTTCGCTTTCTGGGGTTTTTGTTCCCTGAATGCCTTCAGTAGAGTTCCAGAGGTCGGGAATGAGAATGGTAGCCTCCCAATCTCCGGCTCGGAGGAGCCAAGAGCTCGGGCTCCAGTCTTCAGTGCACCTTCAGAGAAAAGCGCTTAATCACTCCCGTCTCCCCAGCCTCCGGCCGCACTTGGAGAAAATCGCGCGCAATCAGTCCCGCGATCAGTCCTGTCTCACTGGCTTCTGGCTGTGCTCCGAGGTCACCCAGCCTGTGACCAAGCGTCTCTGTCTCTGGCACAGAGTCCCACCTGGAGTCTCCAAACCCCGTAGATCCCTGAGCTCTCCCGGGTCGGAGTCACCCCGGATCTTGTGGGGACCCTCGCACAGAGCACCGGCCCGTGTCACAGACCACT
>ML107645.1:24211-37635 GCA_003697995.1 Taxidea taxus jeffersonii | reverse complement strand
GGGGGAGGTCGCGGAGGGGAAGGCTGGGGCGCCAGTGGTGGGGCTCCAGAGCCGAGCCTCTGCCATGAAATTGCCTCCGGCTGCCATGGCAACTCCACGGCAAGGCTTTTTGGAGCAAAAAGTGGCAAACGGATACTCGTCTGCTGGCCACCTCCTGCCAAATCTGGCTTCTCTCCTCTCTAATCAGGACGGAAGCACTGCAGCTGGAAAGCTGGCTGAAAAATCCCTCCGCCCGGCGCCTTCTGCATTAGTGATTCCTGACACGCGTTTTTCCTCCAGAGGAGAATAAAAATGGAGTCTGATCATTTTTCCAATTATTACCTCGTATCAATTTACAATTTATAGCCCCTCTCCACAGAGCATGCTGCCATTAGTGAATCACACCAAAAGGGAAAACACAACAGCCTCGTAGAGGCTTCTCCTATTGCTCAATACAGATTTCGTGCCCAGAGGAGACCTCTTACTTCCTGTGCCGGGTGCCAGCAAAGCCAGCCCAGTCATCCCACCCGAGTGGGACCCAACTGCACCGGGAAGGGCTCTGTTATACAGAGCAGAGCTGTGAAGCCTGCATACTCAAGTCCCTAATAACCCCAAACGACCCCAACACACACCAACCCAGCAAACTGAGGCAACACACCATAAACTAAAACCCTGCTGGCCCTCCACTTTCTGGAACAAAGTCAAGTGGAGAGAGAGAAATATGTTGAAAGCAGTGATTTATCTTCAAAATTGTCACTCTAGATAGTAGCTGAGAGAACAGCACAATGTTCATGATGCCCCCAAGACGGCAAGAAGACTAAGGAACAGAAAAAAAGGGCAGAGGTGAATTGTGGGTGACCTGACCCATGAGGGTGAGGACAGCAGCACCCCATGCTCCCACTGTCCCCCGCCCCAGTCTCAATGAAGAAGAGGCAAAAACGTCCCCAGAGGAAGTACTTGATAAAGAAATGCTTCACCAGCCCAGCAGCCTTGGATGCTAGTATGTCTGTGGAACTTGATTCACAGGTAACTGCTAAGAAGGGAAACTCTCAAAGTCATTTCCGGTAAATGCACAGCATTGAGAGCTGAAAACAGCTTCCAGCTGTGGAGAGAGCCCAGGGATCAGATGAAGACAGCGACACTTGGAGATGGTAACCCATCTGACCTCACCTCTCATGGGTCTCCTTTCTGTCCCTCACTCTCCAGCTCACCTGCACCTAGAAGCCTTTGCACTTCTATCTGCCTGGAGTGTTCTTCCTCCAGAGAGCAGCACAGCCAGTTGTAGACCCCTCACTTGCTTCAAGTCTTCACTCAAAAGTCACCCTCTTAACGGCAGTGGGGCAGCCGCCAATCTGAAATGCTTCTCTCCACTCTGACGGGCGTCATCCATCTTTCTCCTTAGCATTTACACTCACTAACACACTGTATATTTTACTTATTTATTGATTTATTATCTGTCTCCAGCCATAGAGTATCAGCTCCCATAGGACAGAAATATTTGCTGTCTTCTTCATGACTATATCCCTAGTGCCTAAAACAGTGCCTGGAATAAAGGAGTTCCTAACTTATTTGTTGAGTTTATACATGGATGTTAACTGTGTAAGATTTTGCCAAGTGGAGGAGGGGGTGGAGGGAAGGTAAGGAAGAAGATATTTTAGGTACAAGGAAATAGACTCATTCACTCAACAGAAACTTATCAAACATCTCTGCCAGGTGCAGGGCTAAATACGGAGTCATGATGGCGTGATAAGTGAGACCAACACAAACAAGTGTCTCCCTTCCCAGCACTGACAGTCCAGAGAGAGTAAGGAGGTAATTACAAAAGCATATAAACACTATTGCAGAGAAAAGAGGATAAGAGGATGCCTCCAAAGGGCCCCATGAATGGACAGGTGTCCAGAAGGAGGGAAATCTAAAGCCAGGACCTAAAGAATGAGTAAGAGTTTGCAAGTATGGAGGAAAGGAGGCAAAAACAGGGAAAGAAGAGCACATGAAAAGATATAAAAGTGAGACACAGCATGGTGTGACTGAGAAAATGAAAAACATCACGATGGTTGAAATGGACTGGGATAAAGAACCAGATGGCTGGACAGGTAAGCTCGAGCTGGATCACAAAGGCCTCTCAGGTGGTATCAAAAAGGTCAGAAACTTTGTGGAGTTCATCCTAAAGACACTGGGGAGTCACTGAGGGTTCACCAGCTGTAATGTGGGGAATGAATTAAAGGTGAGCAAGAGAGAAAGTACAGAGACTAAATCTCTACCAAGGGGATGACTTCGACTAGGGTGGGAATGGGAATAAAAATGAGATTTTGGGGGCACCTGGGTGGCTCAGTGGGTTAAACCTCTGCCTTCGGCTCAGGTCATGATCCCAGGGTCCTGGGATCGAGCCCCGCATTGGGCTCTCTGCTCAGCGGGGAGCCTGCTTCCTCCTCTCTGCCTGCCTCTCTGCCTGCTTGTGATCTCTCTCTGTCAAATAAATAAATAAAATCTTTTTAAAAAAATGAGATTTTGGAAACACTGAGGCACAATTAAGAAAACCTGATGACTGATTATATGTGAAGGGAAAGGAAGAAATTAAGCATGATGCTTATTTAGAGAAAAAAATTAAGAAAGGAAGAAGTTAAGAAGGATCTGGTTTAGGGGCACCTGGGTGGCTTAGTGGGTTGGGGCCTCTGACTTTGGCTCAGGTCATGGTCCCAGCGTCCTGGGATAGAGCCACTCATTAGGCTCTCTGCTCGGCAGGAAGCCTGCTTCCTCTCTCTGCCTGCCTCTCTGCCTGTTTGTGATCTCTGTCTGTCAAATAAATAAATAAAATCTTGAAAAAAAAAAAAAAGAATGATCTGGTTTAGACTAGGGTAGCGAGGGCATTCTGGTTTGGACTCCTGTTCAGTAAGACATGCATCTCAGGAGGAGAAGTAGAGTCTGGAGGGATAAGATCACGTTCTAACTGTAGACAGTGTGAGTCTGGAGCATCTGTGGAGTGTCCAAGTGGACCTAGACGGTTGGTCAGAATGCTCTGGTGGAGAAATCTGGACAAGAGATAGAGACTGTGGAATTATCAGCATATAAATGATAACTTGGCCCAGGAGTACATGAGATCATGAAATTGAGTGCAGAGTTGAGATTCTGATCCTTGGCAAAATATGTGACCCTCTTGAAATTGTAAGCAAAATCTGGTGCACAAATTCACAGGCAGTTTCCTGAAGAGAGATTTCTTACTTAGAGTTTTGATCAGAGGTTAAAACTAAAGTCAAGTACGATGAGCAGAGAGCCAAAACAAAGGCAGGGAACTGAAAAGGCATGGGGATAAATGATTCTATTACCTAGCTAAGTGTCTGCCTTCTCCTTATGCGTACACTGCAAAGGGAGAAATAATTGCCAGAATGGTAACCAAGAGCTTGACAACAAATAGTGTTCCTCATACTAAACTGAGACCAAAAAGCAAATTAAAACACCCTCTTTTTTTTTTTGAAGATTTTATTTCTAAGAAATCTCTACACATTGGGACCTGAACTCACAATCCCCAGATCAAGAGTCACACACTCCACCGACTGAGCTAGCCAGATGTCCCTAAAATACCTTTTAAAAGTAATTCACAAGGGACGCCTGGGTGGCTCAGTTGGTTAAGCAGCTGCCTTCGGCTCAGGTCATGATCCCAGCATCCCAGGATCGAGTCCCACATCGGGCTCCTTGCTTGGCAGGGAGCCTGCTTCTCCCTCTGCCTCTGCCTGCCACTCTGTCTGCCTGTGCTCGCTCTCTCTCTCTAACAAATAATAAATAAATAAATAAATAAATAAAAGTAATTCATGAGAGCTTTAAGAAAGAAAAGTTCTCTATTTACTCTAGTCAACCGGAATAACACCCCTAACCCCAAGTTCACTGGCAATACAACACAGTCATGGGAAGCATTCTCAGAATCAATGCGTTCCAGCACTTAGGCTGAGAAGTAGTATGTGTCGACAGTCAATGACCAGAGATCTATTTTTCTTTTTAGTTTAATAGCTTTGGTTTAATAGCTGTACAATTCAAAGTTGTGTACAGTTCAGTTCAATTAAATATTCTTAAGTATATGTCACAGAGTTGTTTATCTATCACCACAGTCTAATTTTAGAATATTTCATTACCCCAAAAAGAAATCTCATACCCACTTACAGTCATTCCCCATTCCCTCACTTTCTAACCCCTAGCCCTAGGCAACCATGAACACACTATCTCTACAGATTTGTCTATTCTGGACAGCTCACATAAGTGGTATCATAGAATATATGGTCTTTTGTGCCTGGCTGTTTCTACTTAGCATGATGTTTTCATGCTTTGTCTGTGTCATTCCTCTTTATGGTTGAATAATATTACATTGTATGGCCAGAACACATTTTGTTTATCCATTCATCAGTTGGTGCACATTTCTGTTGTTTTCCCTTTTTGGCTATTATGAACAATGCTGCTATGAACATCTGTATACAAACCTTTCTATGGGTGTGTGTTTTTATGGATACATGTTTTTATTTCTCTTGGATAAATAATGAGTGGAATTTCTGGGTCATATGGTAACTCTGTATTTAATATCTTGAGGACCTGCCAGACTTTTCCATAGCAGGGGCTCTATTTAATGTTCAGACCAGTAATGTACAAGGGATCTAATTTTTCCACATCTTTGTCAACACTTGCATCTATGTGTTTTTAACCATACCCATTCTAATGAATGTGAAGTAGTAATTCATTGCGGTTTTGATTTGCATTTCCTTGATGACTAATGATGTTGAACATCTTTGCATGGGCTTATTGGCCATTCACCTCTCTTCTTTGGAGAAATTCCTTTCAAATCCTCGGCCTGTCGTAGACTTCTTTTCAGTCTTTGAGAAGGACAGAGTAAGGCAGAGACAGGCACTTGATATTATCAAAACAGTATGAAAAAATTATAAGAGAAAATAAGAATGAAAGTAACGAAAGAAAAGCAGTTAGGAGAAAGTACAGGAATCAAAGAACTAAAGGTCAACGAATGGCTCCAAAAGGCAAAGAACACACAAACCGGAAGGAGAAAAGGCTGTGGTCAGAGTGGGGGGTTCTTGAATTAGTTTGAACTGATTTTATAGGTGGAGCGATAAAGGGTGATGGCCAGAAACCAAGCTGTGACTACAGAGGAGTGAATCCTGAAAGCCCACCACTACAGAGGAAATTCGGAGTTCCCAGGGCTAGAGTGAGAATCAATGAGACAGAATATGTGAAAGTGCTTTGTAAACTCCAATGTAAACTTGGCAAAATGAGCAGTTTTCCCCATCTGCATTAAAAAGGGAAGAAGCTCTGATAAGTAACTTTGAAACTTGTTTTGGAAGATTATAATAATGAAAATGATTGTAAAAAATAACAGTTAACATCTATGGTTCCAGCAGGCAATATGTCAAGGAGCATACATCATTTATCGTATTTATTCCTCCAAACACCCTAGGAAGTAGGTACTACTATTATTTTTATTTTACAAATGAAGATCTTTAGGTCACACATATTAATGTAATTTTCTCCAGTGTCAGTCATCCATGGTGAAAATGTAAACCATCATTAATTATCTGTCTACTGAATCTACCCTTATGGATATATCTCCAATTACATGAAAAATCTTACCCACCATAGAAAAACTATAAGTACTCTTCTCAAGGTACTACTTTTATCTTTGCATCAGAGAATCAAGTTTTTTGACAATCAAACATGCCCACCTTGGTACTACTTTACTCCTTTAATGCTTCAATAACATATAAATGCTTTCCTCTCCATAACAAGAGTATATTTGTTTTAAAGTATTTAACTCGGGGTGCCTGTGTGGCTCAGTCATTAAGCATCTATCTTTGGCTCATGGCATGATCCCAGGGTCTTGCAGTCAAGTCTCATGTCAGGCTCCCTCCCTGCTCAGCAGGGAGTCTGTTTCCCCCTCTGCCCCTTCCCCACCATGCGCACTCTCCCTCTTTCTCAAAAAATATGATCTTTTTGAAAATAGTTTCAGATTGGGCGCCTGGGTGGCTCAGTGGGTTAAAGCCTCTGCCTTCAGCTCAGGTCATGATCCCAGAGTCATGGGATCAAGTCGGGCATTGGGCTCTCTGCTCAACAGGGAGCCTGCTCCCCCCACCCCTTTGCCTGCCTCTCTGCCTACTTGTGATCTCTGTCAAATTAAAAAAAAAAAAAAAAAAAAAAGCTCTAGATGTAGTTTCCTTCATATTATCATTCAACAGTGTCTTTTGTTAAATAGCAATTGCTATTAGTTTTTATTTTACTTGATTTCTCATATGCTACTATCAGTTTACTTCTCGTATTTCTATTTTGTTTCCGTCACTGTTATTAACCTGCATTTAGGCAGGCTCGTTAATATACTTGGGAGTAAGTGTTGGTTTTGAATGGCAAAATTTCTTTTTGTTCCACTCTAAGCTAGACAGTCACTAGTTAGACAATGAGTGATCCCCTCCCCACTGCCTGTTTTGTTTGGACAATACACTAATTGCCCATATTTAAGAATCAGAAGATCAAGAGGTACTATGGCCAGAATGTGTGCCCCCAAATTTCATATGCTGAATCCTAACTTCCAAAGGTAGCTGTATTAGGAGTCTTTGAGAGGTGACTAGGTCATGAGGATGGAGCCCTCATGAGTGGGGCGAATGCCCTTATAAAAGAGGTTCCAAAGAGATCCCTATCTCTTCCTACCATGTGAGGACACAGGGAGAAAGTGTTAGCAATGAACCAGAAAGAAGGCCTTCATGAGAACGTGATCATTCCAGTGTCTTGACCTTAGATTTCTAGTCTCCAGAACTAAGAGAATTCTGTTGTTTATAAGCTTCTCAGTCTGTGATATTTTGTTAAAACAGCCTGAACAGAGTAAGGCGAGAGGTCATGTGTGCTCCCCTACTCTCCTTCCAACAATAGATTACTGGCTTTTTCTTTCTTTCTTTCTTTCTTTCTTTCTTTCTTTTTTTTAAGATTACTGGCTTTTTTTTGAAAAAGGAGCACCACTGGGCCATCCACCCACATGCCAAAAATCAGCTAAAACCAAGTAGAAACTCTCCTTTCATTGGGCACACATATATCAAGTTCAAAGTGTCCAACATTCTCTATTATTTTATTCCCAGCCCACTTAAATGATTTATAGTGCCTGCCTACAGGCCTTTAAACATGCAAACTTTGAGGCACCTGGGTGACTCAGTTGGTTGAGTTTCTGCCTTCCGCTCAGGTCATTATCCCACAGTCTGGGGATCAAGCCCCCATATCAGGCTCCCTGCTCAGCAGGGAGCCTGCTTCTCCCTCTGACCCTCCCCAACCTCATAATCTCTCTCACTCTTTCCTTCAAATAAATAAAATCTTTAAAAATAGGGGCACCTGGGTGGCTCAGTGGGTTAAGACTCTGCCTTCAGCTCGGGTCATGACCTCAGGGTCCTGGGATCGAGCCCAGCATCGGGCTCTCTGCTTCCCTCTCTCTCTCTCTCTCTGCCTGCCTCTCTGCCTACTTGTGATCTCTCTCTGTCAAATAAATAAAATAAATAAATAAGAAAGAAAGAAAGAAAGAATCCAAACTTTGGTGAAACCCACAAGTTTCCCTTTCTACCTTCAAAGCCAGAAAGTCCATAGTTAATTTGGTATATGGCTCTCTGCTCTTTTATCCCCATTTAACTGTCTTACAATATATGCTCCTAATTCTAATCCTCAAATTATTTTGAGAACAAGAATGATTTTTAAAATGTTCTCCCCTGAAGTTCTTTCCTGCTCCTTTATTCTGAGATTTATACTATCAATCAAGTCCAATTCACCACTCTATCAGGATATTAACTAGTATTGTATTAAATCTATAAGTTAACTTTGTTAGTACTGTCATCTTTATTATATTAAGACTACTCAGCCAGGAGTAGATTATATTCTCTTATTATTTGTTTTCTTTTCATTCTATTAAGGTATTATAATTCTCTGTTTTGGGCCCTGTATCTTGTTAGATTCTGTTTTCTCATAAAACAAATATTATGGTTTTCATTATATTTTGTCTAGTGACAAAAAAAAATGACTGAATTGAGTTAGGTGTATGTTTTATAACCCATGATTTAAGCATCTCATTTCCAGATGTTTTTGTTGAATCCCCTAAATTTTCAAGTTACAGTCCCTTGTCGTTGGTAGATAGTATTATTTTTTATCTCTACTGACCTACACATATTCCATTTCTTTCTTTTATATAATTTGCTCCAACTACTTATTTAAAGCAGTATTATAAAAGAGGCGATACCCTTACTTTAATATTTTCCGTAATACTGGTATCTGCCTGGAAACTCCATCAGCTTCCTTTCATGCCCTCAGATTTAAAAATCTTTTTTTTTTTTTTTTTAAAACAAAGGTGCCAAGGTTATTCAACAGGGAAGGCAGCCTTTTCAATAGATGAGGCTGGAATACCTGGATTTTTCTATGGAGGAAGAAGAAGACAAAACTTGACCTCTTCACACCATATGCAAACATTAAATCAAAATGGATCATAGGCATAAACATAAGAGCTAAATACAAAACTTTTAGAGAAAATGAAAGAGGACAGCAGCTACCTCCCTCCATTCTGACCTCAGTCTGTACTTTCTAACTGATTAAGTTCTTCTTTCTAGCTTATCTCTTAACTCAGGCAAAAGACCCTGTAGGCAAAGCATCCCTGATGGGAACCGAAACCACCCCCTTGAGCAGGAAGGACTGCCTCGAGTCAGCAAGACCCCAAGGGACTGACCCCAAGACAATGATGACCTGACCTTTACTGCCCACCTGCATGTACCCAACCACCTTTGTCCCACATTCTCCTTATATAAACCCAGAAGTATTTTCAGCACTTTGAAGACAGTCTTTGAGATGTTAGTCAGCTGCCTTCCCAGTGTTGGCCTCACTGAAATAATTTCCTTTCTTGTTTCCCCACCACGTGTCTCTCTGCTTTTGGATTTTGTCAGGAGCAAGGGGCCGAACCTGTTGGAGCCAGGTGCTCCTGCACCCCTATGCCCCACTATAAAAACACAGAAACAAATCTGTATGAATTGGGATTACATCAATGATTTCTCAGAATACAAAGAACATGAGCCATTAAAAAAATATACATCTTTGTGTGTGTGTGTGTTTTAAATGTATCTAACAGATAAATTAGACTTCATCGAAATTAAAAACTTGCTTGTCAAAAGATAACCATTAAGAAAACAAAAAGGCAAGCCACAAACGAGAGAAATATTTGCAAAACATATACCTGACAGAGGTCTTATAAACAGAATATATAAAGAACTCTTAAGACTTTTTAAAACAAATCAAGTTGTCAAAAAATGTGCAAAAGATCTGAACAAGTACTTTACAAAAGAAGATATATGGATGGTTGATCAACACTTTAAAAAGATGCTCACCATCACTGGCCACTAAAACATGCGAATTAGAACCACAAGGAAATACCATCACATGCACATGTGACCAGCCAAACCTGGTTTATTTGGAACCCCTGGAACCAAGTGCTCTTGCACCCCTATGCACTAGCCACAGTGGGAATGCAAAATGGTGCAACCCCTCCGGAAAACAGTTCCGTAATTTCTTATAAAGTTAAACATAACCTCACCATGACTCAGCAATCCCAAACTTAGGTATCTATCCAAGAGTAATGAAATACATATCCATACAGCATCACATGCATAGATTTCCAAAGCAGTGTTAGTTACAATAGAACAAAATTATTTTAAATAAGTAAATAACCCAAATATGCAAAAACTAGTGAACAGACAAGCAAAATGTGGTATATATCCACACAATGGAATACCACTCAGGAATTAAAAAGGAACAAAATAGGGGTGCTTGGGTGGCTCAGTCATTAAGCATCTGCCTTCGGTTCAGGTCATGATCCCAGAGTCCTGGGGTTGAACTCCATCCACATCACGCTTCCTGTTCAGCGGGAAGCCTGCTTCTCCCTCTCCCACTCCCCCTGCTCATGTTCCCTCTCTCACTGTCTCTCTGCCAATTAATAAAAAAATAAAATCTTTTAAAAAAAATGAGCAAACTATTGTTTAACAACATTGATGAATCTCATTAACATTATTACGCCAAGTTAAAAAGGCCAGACACAAAACACAATATAATATATGATTTCTTGCATATGAGATTCTAGAAGAGGCAAAACTATACTGTCAAAATGTAGATCAGTGGTTGCCTGGGAACAAGGATGGGAGAAGAACTGGCTGCAAAGGGGTATGAGGTAATTTTCAAGGGGCAACAGAAGTGCGGATTGTGATAGAGGGTGAATGACTGTATACAGTTACCAGTTATAGTAAATTATTGTATTAAATAATGCCTTAATGATAAAAATATTTCAAATTTCACCTTGAAAAATGTACTTTACAAAATCCAACTTAAAGAGTCCTTAATTAAGTCCCACACACTCAAAGTATGCAGTAAAGAATTTAATGTACTTAGAGAAAGGTTTTGACTTTGCTCTGGGCAAAGGTGTGTCTTTATTTGCCAGGGGCTTTGGGTCATAGCAAATAGTCCAACCAGTGTGGTTTAGAGTGTGGGCAGGCCACACCAGATAGAATTTAGGGCAGCAGTTAACCACTTTTTTCTTTTTTTTAAGATTTTAATTTTAAGTAATTGCTACACCCAACATAGAGCTCCAATTTACAACCCAAGATCAAGAGTTGCACACTCCACTGACTGAGCCAGCCCAAGGGGTTGACCACACTTAGGAAGACCAGCAATGTCATGCGGACTAGGAGTTTGAGAGATCTTGTGTTTTCTGCTTGATAAGAGGGGTTAGAGATGGAATCAGCCTCATGCACAATGAATCATACCTGCATAATGAAGCCCCAATAAAAATTCTGAATACTGAGACTTGGGTGAGCTTATCAGTTGGCAATGTGCCATGTGTGCTGTTAAGTATCAGTGCCAGCTAAGTAAATGTCCTGACTCCATAGGGAGAAAACAATGAATGCCCCGCCTTGTGTACTTCTCTCATTGGCTGGTTTTAATCTGTAGTTCTTCCCTGTGAGTATAATAGATTTCAGTGAGTTCCATGAGGCTTCCTAAGTATGGTCTTTTGGACCACTATACTTGCAATTGGTGTCAGAAGTAAAGGTAGTCTTAGGGACCCAAACTTATAATTAGTGTCAGAAGTGAGGGTGGTCACGTATGGACTGTGTACCCTCCAACTTCTCAGTTGCCTTCATACTCAGGTCCTGATAAATAAATAGATGGCAAACTAATGACTTTAAAATTCACAGCTGACGTGGTTAATAATTACCTAAACTATATTACAAAGGTCATTATCTATGAGCTTACATACAATGATAAGAGCTTTTTAGAATCTTCACAGTTGCCTGCTTCACCTGGAACCAACCCAAGTAGTGAAAGTCTGGATTGAGCATGTATAATCTGCTGTTTAATGTAGCTAGGGCAGGATACACACTGAAGCAGGTAACACAGAGAAAAACCAATCACCCCATCCTTGCCTCATTGCATACATGCCATCTCAGAATTCTAAGTGCCTTTTTACTTCCCTACTCAGAATCTGCAAAACGTTTCAGCTTTCAACTCCTGTATTTTCTAAGGTATGTAACTGAATCTCTTCTTTCAAATTGTGAGGAGTATTATCCATAGCAAGTATTATCCTAAAATTAGAATTATACTAGTAACACTGATGTTACCTTTGTAAAAAGTTTTAAAATTCAAGCTAAAGAGTGGCGTGGTCCCAAAATATAGCAAAAAAAATAAATAAATAAATTTCCAAAGATGCTTCCACAAATTTGCCTTCAGAAAATTTACCTATCATTTTTACACCTTCTAACATTTTTCCATGAGAGAAAAATAAAGTTTAGGGGAAAGGGCATAAATAACACTCTTAAGTTTCCATTTAGAACATCCGAGGTATTACTGTTTTCAAATGCTTATCAGCTTTTGACAAAATGAGTCCACAAATTCAAGTTCACACGGAGTATCACCTACCTTGGCTTCTCTTCTTTGCATTGAGCCAAGGAGGAAAGGTGATATTAATGTTAGAATCAGAGACTATTTGACAGGACACAAAGAGGACAGTGCTTTCCCCCAAAGCAAAACCAGACTCATCGAAGACTTAAAGTATCCCCATTTGTTGAAACCTATCTCTAGCCGTAGGAATGAGCAGATGATCTATTGGGCTGCTCTGAAGAATACACTGAACTGTAAAACCTAAGCATTAGCAGTGAATGAAAGGCACTGTCTCTCCTCTCTGAAACCTAAGTCCATGAGATAAGAGTTAGGAGCTCTTCACCATGGGTGCCAGTTTTCAGCCAGCTTTAGCATGTCCTACAGAACTCCAACCTGTACACAATGTTCTTCAGCCAACAAGAACCAAGCCTGGCTTTCTAACTGGAATTCCATCCTCACAAGAGATGGGCTCTTGAGCTGCCACGTGGCCCAAGAACCTACATGATCATTCATTTACCAGTTTCCACCCCCATCACTGCTCCAAAAGCCTACTTTATTTGATTTTCCCGTTGCTAGAAGGCAAGTCCTGCTCTGATCCTCCAACCGAAGGCTCTAAAACCCTACTTCAAATGACGTCCCTGAACCCCGAGTCATTGGCTGAGAAATCCTTCCACCCAAATGGATGATCTAGAACCAATATGCTACCCTGAAGAAGGGGGAGGTCAGGGAGACTTAAGCATGAGAAGGATCTGGCCCACTGTTGCTAACCGAAATGGGCCATGAGCCCCAGAATATAGGCTATAGGATATACAAGCTGCCTCTAGAAGCCAATAATGACCCCTCGTTGACAACCAGCAAGGCAATTCGATCTTGGACTGACAGCCACATGGAACTGAATTCTGGCAACAGCATGAATGAGCTTGGAAGAAGATTCATCCCCCAGAGCCTCCAGAGAGGAACACAGCCCTGCTGATATTTTGTTTCAGCCTTGTGAAACCTGGAACAGGGAATCAGTTGAGCCTTGCCACACAGACCTCTGACTTAAAGAGAATGTTGTTTTTTCAAGCCACTTAGTTGGTGGCCATCTGTTAACAGCTGCAGTAGCCCCTAATACAGCAGTGGTTCCAGGGCCACCACCAAATTGCCTTCAGATTGTTCAAAGCCTTCATAGATTGTGCAGGTTTCAAAGTTTCTTTAGTTGTAACTATTAATTTATATAACCTGCCCTTTCTTCTCTGCATATTCTACTAAAAGTTTTTCATCTTTAAATGTTCAGAGGGGGAAGTCTGGGTGGCTCAGTCTTGGTTAAGGGTCTGCCTTCGGCTGGGGTCATGACCCCAGGGTTCTGGGATCAAGTCCCCCATCAAGGCTCCTTGCTCAGTGGGGAGTCCGCTTCTCCCTCTGCCTGCTGCTTCCCCTGCTTGTGCATGCATGTGTACTCTCTCTGACAAATAAATCTTTAAAAAAAATTTAAAGTCTTAAGAGAAAAAAATTCAGAGGTAGAGGCCCTAAAAGTTAAAAAAAAA